>JARQSV010000518.1:0-70058 GCA_030142285.1 Calameuta idolon | reverse complement strand
TCTCTCTCTCTCTCTCTCTCTCTCTCTCTCTCTCTCTCTCTCTCTCTCTCTCTCTCTCTCTCTCTCTCTCTCTCCTTTGGATCGATAGGCATTCTTTATTACTCGCGTGCACGCGGTGATCGATGATATCGATATACGATCGTGCTGCGTACGATGATCGATGACTTTTTTGTCTTTTTGAAAGAATCTTTTTTTTTTAAACATTCTTTTATTAAGGCTGTTTCCACGTAGCTGGTCTCTCCTCTTTCCCATCCCCCCGGCCCCTCGCCACTCTCGTTCCTCGTCTGGTCATCTGTTCTGGTGTGAGGGCAGCTTAAGAATGTCGGGTCACCGACACGGGTCATCCATTGTCGTTTAACAGCCAAACTCAAGTTTAACGTGTAGTTACATGAAGACTCGACCGTACTATCGTACCTCTTGGCAATATTAAATCTACCGCGTGTCTCGCGAAAACTTTGAGTCTCTCTCAACGCCTCTCCGTTCCTCTCGTTTGGTATCTCACAAGCGGAGATGCGTACAAATTCGGATGGACCACCCCCCCTCCCTCCCCCTCCCCCCTTCTACAATCTTGCCCCGTTTCACGTTTGAAGTCGAGCATCCGCGCATCATACTTCCGAGAAGCTTGTATGTATTTTCGGATTGCTCCTAGTACCGTCTTAGTCTTTTTCTATTTTTTAACTCTTTATATATATATGTCTTCTGGACCGTCGTCATTTACGCTCTCCGGTCCTGACCTGTTCGTCTCTCAGCTCCGACATGAAAATATCTCGACGACGTCGAGTCCGATCCGTACGTTAAAAATTTGTCACGATCAGTCCTCGGATCTCGATTCCTTCGATATCCCTTATCGGCGACATTGAATGAGACTGATAAGCACGTAACGTACGCGTAGGAAAAGCGCCGGGCCCGTCCGTTTACTTTTCAACGAATTCACACACGAGCGTGTAATTGGAGTGTAACGACGCCCGGTGACCTCGGTGGGGAAGTCGATATTGTCTGTATGTGGGTGCGTCGTGCTTGTACGCGTGGAAGTAGGTACGTACATCGCGTTGCGTCGACGACCGAGCCCGACGTCGATTTTTCGCCGGGAACGCGCACCAAGAAGCGACTCGCGTGCGTCACGAGTTATTTCGGTGTTTCACGGTGTCAGAAGCCGCCGAGCATCCAAAGAAGCATCCAGCGAGGCATCCGACTAGTCTCTGACTTTGTATCTATTTAATCTGTGCTAGGCTGCTGTTACGTACGCTGGGGTCCAATACCCGTGTCTTGGCTCCGTTCACTTATTTTAATTTACCCGCGTTAGTCATATTCGATAATGACTTTTGCGCGATCGATGCATTAATTAATATATTTATTTATATATATATGTGTGTGTGTATATATATATATATATACACGACAACGACCCACGTGCCTGTACAGTTGTACGCGGCTACGTTGTTTCGTTGACACGAACGAAATTATGCAAATGTCCGATACTACGTGTATCAAGGATAAAACTATTATCTGACTATGGAGCATTCGAACGTGCCCCCTCCCTTCTTCTGTTCCTTCTCCTCATTCACCCTCCCCTCCACCGCGTTTCCTGCAATGTACCGTAGTTCTGGAACTCCTGGTTGGTATATTAATATTTTTTTCTTTTCACTATATACATATATACATATATATATATCTTTCTTGCGTTACGCGCGTAGCCTACAAAGATATCGCGTACGTTTGTATATCGTGTGCGGTCCATGTTGGCCAATGATACCGAGGTGGGCATAAATATTCTGGATACGCGCGCGCACTCTGGCGCAAGGCTTTTGCACCGTACCGCCCCGTTATACGTACGTTGCGTATACGACTGAGTGCGTGCGGTTACCTTCGTTTCATTTCATTCATTACTCCCTGCGCCGCTCGCGGGTAATACTTCCGGTTGTTCCTCTCTCTCTCTCTCTCCTCGTTCACCCTCGGAACGCTCTAGAATCTAGTCACATCGACTTCCGCCTCCTGTTTGCCATATGCCAGCCTAGAGGTCTCGGCGCTTTGCGGTGCCGCCGGGATGTCTTATTATTTTCTGCTTCCTTACTTCCTTTCTTTCTCTCTCTCTCTCTTTCTCTCTGCGGTGTTTCTCGTCGACTCGACTGGTTCCGTCAGTCAGTCATTTACTTCCGTTTCGTCGTGCTATTGTCGTTTCCGGTCTTTCCCGACGAGCACTTGAAAGTTTTTTTTTTTTCTCTTTTTTTTTTTTAATCGTCTCTGAACTCCGCGTGCTTTATCACTGAAGATTTTTCAAACCAATTCGGGATATCTCGTTATCGTTATCGTGTTTCCGGCTCCTCGGTCCTGACTTGTTAACGCTCTTCGCTCGGATTCCTCTTTTCTGACTTCCGGTGGCATATTTCGTTATCGGGTTATATACGAGTGGCAGTGACCCCTCCTCTCCTTCCGCTGGCTCATCCGGTATTGCTACGTAAATTTTTTTTTTTTTCGTAAAATTTAAACAACCCTTGCAGAAAATCAAGGTATCGGCCAGAATCAGCGAAGAAGATGGTTGATCAAACTTTTTTCTTTTTTTTTTTTTGTAATCTCTATCAAGGTGTCTCGGACATCTTCGAGCGAGCTTGAACCAGAGCGCCTGTTGCGTTCCCATGAAATTTTTCATTAGGACGGAAGTCGGCGAAGCGCTATATTAATCGGAGACGATTACTCGACGTCTGGTTAATTGCCCCGACGAGGGTACTTCCGCCGGAAGTGGCATCCCAAGGAGAGTATCCGGAAAAATTGTAATGGACTATATATGTGTTTAAATACATATACCTATATATATATATGTGTCTCTGTCTCTCCGCAAGTTAAGATCACGGGTCACGTATTCCTTTTAGCAGAGGGGTATATCGTGGCTCTTTGTAATCTCTGTACATATTGTAATACCGTGGATCGGCGGATCCTCCTTGTAATTGGTATGCGACGGTGCCGTCGGCTCTGCCGTAGGAAGATGCGCGGTGCGTAGTGCGTACGCTCGTCGTGCGTGCAACATGTGACATCCGGGATGTGTTCCTGGCATTCGTGGGTCGCGCGGCGTCTTCTTGCGGGCTGCGACGTTGTTGAGCCAAAGCGACGATACTATTCCTGGAACACGAGTCTCGTCTCTCCTCTGACTCTCCCTTTCTCCCTCCCTCTCTCTCTCTATGGACACTCGTACCAAATTTTTCTGTATCGCTGATACCGATACCTCGTTTCGATGTCTTTGATCGACCAGCAGCATCCCAAATGGACCAGAACGACCTTAACGAATCTCCGTATTGTCCTTGATCGCTCCACGGTAATACGGCAGCTTGACGGATCGCCAAGCAATTCTTTAACGATCCCTTAAGATTCCCCACGTATACGAGCTCAGGGTGTCGCTCGTCGACAGATTTAGGGTTCAGCGCGCCCGTCGTTTCCGGCTTTTCGGAACTTAAGAAAATCAAACGGCACGTTTATCGCCATGTACCGGCGTGGGCGGCGCAGATCGAGGGAGTAAACGGATTCCTGGACGATTCGATTATTCCACGTGATCCAGCCGGCTATCGCGTAGAAGATCCATGCGCGATCTATACCTGCTTTGGATCCTGGTAGCATCGGGGTGTCGCTCGTTATACATATGTGTGTGTATATATATATATATATCATCTGTATACCTGAACGTTCCATCCACTTGTACGCTATTGACACCTTTTTTCAGTCTCTCTCCCGGTCTGACGCGAAATCCTTACGAACCCGTTCGTAATTTCGTTCCGCTAGATTTCCTCTTCTCTCGTCGCGTTGCTCTAACGCGCAACGGGTCCGTCCCGCGGCTAATCGAGAAAACAGCCGAGCCACGGATAAATATACAGAGACCGCTGATGTACGGGCAACGTTAGGATACCACGAGGTGGTGCCTCCCTCCTCCCTCGTCGTATCCTCTTTGGCGTTGTAAATTCGTACAGCGTTTCTATAGACGTCGTTATCGTCTGTCTCCGTTTACGTTTATCTCCCTCGACATCTCCGTCCTCCGTCCCTCCTCCCAGATCAACGTCTCCTTCCTCCGCTCGGCCGCTGCCGTACGCCCGCTTTACGCGTCGCGGATCGTGGATTGGAAGATCGGCCCGAATTAGCGAGCAGGAAGTTGCGCAACTGCACGGTGTGCACTGCCGATGGGGAGCGTCGGAGCGCGTAAGGGGGCCGTCGCGACGCCCAATCTTTGACCTGCGCGCGTGCCTTTGGACCACGTCGCAGAATCCTCGTCGGAGGATCTTTTAAGTTACTTTCTTTTTTAACTCGTTGCCCGTAATCAACGGCACTTCCGGTTTCGAAATTCTGGACTCGTTCTGGTCCATGTCCTGGATGCTGGATGAAGATCGTTCGAAGCTTAATTTCGTACGATTTCGTCGCGGTAAATGTTCCCTTTGTAGGAGCAAAATGTCCCTAGCGCTTGTGAATCTTTCCTAGGGAATTATCGACGGGACGGTCTTTCACGTGTTACGTAAGCCGGCCGAGAGATCGTCGATCAACCGGTACCAGATGATCCTTAAGGCTGTCACTGTCCCTTTAACGCGTACCCGGGCTAGCCTCTGAGTCTGACCTTCCGTATTCATCCTGTTGAACCCGACGCTGTTACTAGTCCCAGGTAACACCTGTAAGTCCCCCGCGTCAGCGCAGATTGTATGCGCACGACTAACAGGGATTTTCCCACGTGATTGTCGTACATCGTTAAACGGTATCTTATTTATGGTTTTGACGTTAATGAGGTTATTGGCTCTTTTTTTTCTTCTTCTTCTTCTCTTTTATTTCATACAGCGATATTATATACTTTTTCTTTATCTTGCTTTCAGTACGCTGGCATTCGAATCGGTCCGGTCGTCAAGAAGGACGTTATGAAGGCCTCCATCATGCTGGAGCACGACAGCCAGTGAGTACTACAGTATAGAGTCTGGTCTATAGTGCATGCAGACGCTTAAAGATACTCCATCCTCGGTTTTCAGTATCTATACTACGTACGGCAGTAATGCGATTGAGAAGCGACGGAGTTCTGGCAGTTTTACGATACGGCCTGTAGTAGATCTTTGCGATTGCCTATACATATAAGTCTTCCGTAGGATCGACGAGTAGCTTAATGGACGTCCGAAGCGTGAAAGGGAGACAGACGGCAGAGAAACGTTCGAAGTATCGTAATCCGTGTTGGGTCAGGGGTCTTAGGGATCCGCGGTAGTAGTCTCTCGTGTTTTTCGTACGGGGTCTCGAGAAGCTGCGGATCGGATGAGAGGAGTGAGCACGGATGTTGCTTTACGGATGAGTGATTTTTTTCTTTATTTTTGGGCCTTACCCTTCCTCCCTTCGTCTCTGTTGGAGATTTCCAATCACCCTTTGTCTTCTTTGGCTGTTAGAATTTTGTGATTTTTTTCTTTTGAAATTAGGACACTGGGTGGGAACGCACATGTTCGATTGACAATTTTACAGAACTTTTATGCGACCCGTTAGATTGCTGTTAAAAGTAAAGTGTTTGGCGTTATCGTTCGATCGGATCGTTGGATCTCTGGATCTATGGGTGTCACGTGGTATGGCTAGACGGGTGAAAATCGCTTGTGGAAATTATTAAGCGACACCCGGTGTACGCGTGTTGCTTGTCGTTGTAGGTTATGTTGTCGTTCTTGCTATCCTGTTTTACGTTTCCTCTCTCTTTCGCTTTTCGCCTGCAATTTTCACCTGGTATCGTTCCTTCCTTCCTCCATCAGCTTGTTCCCCGGATCTTAAGATGTTCCCCGGGTCCTGACGATCCCGCACGACCGAGGATACCCGTCGTGTCCGACGATCGAAACAATTTTCTCTCCACACGCACACGGAGGATGGTTTGCTATTTTTTTCTCGCAATTTTTACCCGCCTTGAATTTTCCCATAGGCTTTTTTTCTCGCGTTCCGAATCTACAGGGTTTTTGCTGTCTCTCTCTTTTTTTAACTCTTTTCTCTGTGTCTCATCCGAAGATCGTTTTCAGGTACGCAACCATATTGGCTTTCGACGTGAAGATCGAGCGTGACGCCCAGGAACTTGCCGACTCCCTCGGCGTCAAGATATTCCAGGCTGACATAATTTACCATCTATTCGACAAGTTCACTGCCTACCGGGAGGAACTGAAGAAACGTAAACGCGACGAGCATAAGCATATCGCCGTCTTCCCTTGCAAGCTTCGAGTTTTACCCCAGGTAAGAGACTTTTTAATATTATCTTACGTTATCTATTGTCGTTATTCTATTTATCGCGTTGCCAGGGCCAGTTACTGTTACTTCGGATGACGTTGACGGCGACGCCGTGTACTTTACTGTGCTCTACGGTATAGCAGGACGGTGGGTCGATGCGGTATGAGATCAGCGTTTATCGCCGGACGTGAACTCGGGGAAGAGGCGAGGAGCAGACCGGAAGTGTGGTGGTCAGGGTGGGGAGTGTCGACCCCCACGAATCAACCGGAAGCGATAGACTTCGTGCTTTATTAATCGCCTTCACCTGCCCATCGTCTCTTTCTCCTCCCCCTCCGCCTCTTGCTCACATATATATATATATATGTGTGTGTGTGTTTTACTTCTTATCAATGCGTCAGCGTCCTCTGACCACTCTCTTATCAGACCCGAAAGATAATACGGGATCTCGTATTCGTAACGCTATTTACAGGAAGTAAATTGACCGCACAGAGGAAGTCTGACAATTTGAATTTCACCAGAGACTCACGGGGGTCTCTAATTATCGTCGTGCTAATTTTCTAGGGATATATTATTATTATTTTCCTTTATAAGATTTAAGCATTGCTTAACCCGTTGACCTGTGTCAGAGGATATAGGTTATTACTGTGATGTTAATACCGTGACTACGAGTAGGGCTTGAAGGATTCAATTTTTCATTGCAGTACATATTCAACTCGAGGGATCCAATAGTCATGGGCGTCATGGTGGAGGCTGGTATCGTCAAGGAAGGAACACCAGTCTGCGTGCCCAGCAAGGACGTGAGTACAAGATTGCCCTATGGATGGCGTTTCTCTTCTTTAGCCTGTGTATTACACCTAAGACTTTTTTTTTTTTTCATTTACTTTTCTCCTTTGACTCTCCGTCCACCCGTACCTTTTGCGCAATGTCTACCATTACCCGTAGTGCCGAATGACACGGAGGCAGGGTGCGGCTTTTGCGTAATTATCCTAATTAAATCCGTGCGTGTTATACTTTGGCGTTCTTGTTAGAGAAGTATCCAGTGCCGCACCCTGGGGGATCTTCCTTTCCACCAGAATTGTCGAATTCAGCGTTCGCTTGGAAATGTCATCGTGGGCAAATCGAAAATCTGCTCAGTGAAGTCGTCGTACGCCATTTGGCTGAGCTTGTCTCTGGCCCTTTTTTCTTAACAGGGCCGTATACACACGGCGCGTATGTGTTTCGAGTATCCTGGGCCTCGATGGGAGCGTTCGAGAAGCCAAGTAAAAGGATATTGCCAGGAAATAGTGGGTTTGACGAGAGGGCACCGGGTACGTACCTGTATTGAAAAAGTGATCCAACGCTGAAATTGCTCTACGCCCACGCGCCTACCATTTCCATGGTGAATGGTGCACAGGGTTTACCTCTTCCACGTCTACCGTGCCCTACGACGTTATAACGTCCTACGCTCTCTCTCGCTTGAGGAATGGGATGCTCCGATTTATTCAGCGCCGTGAAGTTGCCGAGGGTAATGGAAAATACTTTTTTTCCACTTCGCTCGCCTCCTGCCTGTTGCTAGCGGAAAATTCATTTGCCCGGGATTTTACATGGGACACGTGGTACGTGAAACCTGGTACAGCCACGCAGACGAGGAAGTCGAGGCTGCTCCTCTCTCCTTCTGTCTATCTGTTCTCGTAGGTGGTGGTCGCCGGGAACTCGTGGGACGGTTCTGGGCGTATTATGTGCCTGCACTACCTGGTACTTCTCGGGAACGACCCGAAGTCATTCCTCTCGTCGCCGTTACCACCACTGATCAACCTGATTCTATTCTCGGTGCTGGAGATAGGAATTTTTTTTTTTTTTTTCTTCTTTTTTTCTCTTAAATTACCTAGTCGACCGTCGAGGATATCCTGTCCACCTAGTGACTGTCCACCAGGGTGCAACTGCGACGAGAAATAATTATACGAATACCGAGGGAATTTATAATTAGTTATTTCGCGAGCTCTGTCAAGTCATCCTACTTGCCCTTTACTCTTTATCGTCTTCCATCGGCTGCCCAAAGAGACTTGGTCTCGGATCAGGTTAGCGGCGGCCATTATGCAATACGGCTATTATTGTCCGTCTGACATTTATGAAACGCGAGGTAATTTCGCAAGAGCAGAGAGGCAAAGGCAAGACCTCTAACCCCTGCTCCTCGCCCCCTTCTCCCCCCCCCCCCTCCCCCCTATCTCTCTCTTGCTCTCTTACGATGCCTTTCTTTTTTTTTCCTTCTTTCTCTCTCCTCTCCTCGGTCCAGGATTATTTATCGGTCCTGGTCACATGGAGTACGCGTTAAGTGCACCAGGGAATTTCGCAATGTGTTTCACCTCTTACTGATTAAAATCCCAGTGCTACCAACGTGTCTGCGGGACGAATCTCTTCTTGACTTCAGCCTGGCTCGTTCGCTCTCGTTTGCCATAGCCGACGATTGGCCATGCATTTGGAGACTGTTGCGGGACGTCGCTGAACGAGGATCGTCCTTTCTCTATGAGTCCCTGCGAATCGATTTAATTCATCCTTTTCATATCCCATTGGTAAGGAATGCAGCTTCGCGGCTGTTGGGAAAGGTAGAAAAGTGGCTCATAAGAAAAAAAATGGCCGATATTATCCACTTAGTGGGCAACCAGCAGAACAGCCGGACATTCCTAGGGCTGCCGCGAGTCCGCCTTCTGAATAAGGTTGCTGTCGTGACCCTTGTGAAATTTGGATTTAACGGGACCGCGTTAGCCTCGCAGGAAACCGTGCGAGGGATGAAGAGAAAGAGATGCAAGAGTCACTGGACCGCGCGATGCACCCCGAAAGAGAAAAGAGCAATCGGAGAGACCCGGTGGAGCAATATTTATGAAAACGATGACATTGGTTGTTCCCGACCTCTTTACTTTGGTCTTCTCATTGTACATTTTGATAATCGCCTTCTCACGTGACACTGCCTTCTCACGCCATCTGACCCATCCAGTTGGTCCCATCTCTCTCCTGAAGTCCCATCTCGTGAACGTACTAATGGTCCGCTTGTACCTAACCCCGGCATCACTGAATCTCATCCGTTCCAAGAAGAGCCAGGACAGCTCTCTAACTTCTCTTGCTTAATTAGATCTTGCTTGATCTTTGGCATTATCGGACCTTACGTACCTCCGGAGTCTCACCTGACCATCCATCCCAGTCATCGTCGGTCCGGACTCTTGCGCAGGGCTTACCTCCGGTCCGACCCGGTCGAACGCAACCTGGACCATCTGGTCCGGTAGTGAGCAAGTGTGAGCGAGTGACCGAGCGACCAAGGAAACCACCACCTACCTATCGGACGTAGAGCAACCCACCTAGAGCCACGAGAGAGCTATGTGGTTGCGTGTGCGTTAGGTGGGTTGAAGTTTATTCAGGTCTTTTATGCGACGGCCGACAGCCAGGCGAGCATTCTTACGTCGCCCGCGCATAGAAAGCAACCCGACCATATAGTTAGCCCACCTATGTGCTCCTATATGTACTGGCACCGTGCGTGTACCCCTCGTACCTAACCTCCTGGGCAAAGGATCCTATGATCCTAACCTCATCGTAGACACCGTGAAACCCATCCCGGGTCCCACTGTGCTCATTATGATTCACTATGATCCCGTCGAATTCTTTGATCGATCGTGCGCCGTACGTCTGATTGAAAGATTCGTTCAGGGTCAGCCTCTCGACTAGGTCCACGACGTCGTCGCGCTGCTCCTGCTGCTGCCGCCTCCTCCCCGTGGCATCCTGATGACTCTGTGTGCGTCTCGATGCATGGAATAGCTCAATGACCGCATTTACCCCGGTGTCCAGGAGGTCGAGGACGGTTGGACGATGGAAGAGATTCGTGTCGCGTCTCAGTCTCGGTGTCGGGTCCGATGATGAGCTCAGTCGGGAAGGAAGTCAGCACGAGCCGTCCTGGACGGCATTCGAGGAAGTGAATTCTCTCTCTGGGTCTAGGTACACAAGCTTCGTGGAAGTCGAGCCTTCGCGGATGACAGTGTACCCGGTGCGGAGGCGTCACTGCCTCCGTAGCTCGTAAAGCGTTAGAGGATGAGTGATTGGAAGATGGCGAGAGGATCAACTAGGGAGGGAGAGAGAGAGAGAGATGGATGACGGAGGACGAGGCACGGAGGATCATCCTGTCCGGATGTTGCCTGTCACGAAATGTTAGCTTAGGTCAGGGGGGGCTTGGAAATATATATATATATATATATATAGCTGTGAATGACTGAATGGTTCGTTGGGGCGGGGCAACGTGCGAAAAAGAAAGGCAGAGAAAAAATGACACTAATATATATATATATATATATACACATATATACCTAGTATACGGTATATATACGTATACGGTATATAGGTAGCTATGGACTGCATAAGCAACGACCGGGAAGCCAAAGCAAAGCAGATATAACTTTACCCTACGTGATCTCGCAGCTACACCGCGAATTTGAATCGGCACGTCACTTCCTGTCGTCTCGACTTCCTCTTTCCTAGTCTAGGTTTCACGCTCGTTCGTTCTGTATCGAGAATTGTTTTTTTTCTTTTTTTTTTCCATAATCCACTTTGTCCGTTTCCTTAGAAACTGGAAAGTCTTACAGCCACCGAGGCAATGACAGCGTAACTGAGCATATAATAACCCACTAATGATCTTAATATATCTTGGATAAGCTAGTTTTCATCTCCGTAATCGATGCTTGGATTTATTATTTATTTTTTTAAATATTTTTTTCAAATAATTATTTATTGCTTCAATCCTACTTTTTCTTCCGTAGCTTTATGCTTCTTTGAATATGTTTTTTTATCTCCACCCCTCCCGTCGCACTCTCTCTCTCTCTCTCTCTCTCTGTTTTTCTCCACTCATGCCGGGTCGCCTTATCGATGTTGCGCAATCTCGGCCGATAGCCACATCGCCCGGAAATCCGGTGGATTCTTTCGCGCGGCTGTTTTGACTCGCGCGATATCGTCGAGCGAGCTAAAAAGTTTACGAGGGCAGCGACGTGCGTCTCTGGATATTTTAAAAACGATAACCCAGCGACAAAGCTCGCCTGGCTCTCATTGCTCGTTCCTCCAGCGTCTTCGCTCTGCTGGCAATGTATGTAATTCTGCAAATTCAATATGTCGCAACTAGAGGACTGTCCGTGCACAGTATATCTGTTGTCTATTCGCAAGTTCAATGTGTTCCTTTTTTTTTGACAGTTCATAAGCATTGCAGTCGTTATCGAATGACACGTGGTGTCAGATGGAATAACGTAAACATACAGGATGATTCAAGAGTAAAATATATTTAACGCAAAACCGTGCATGTTTTATTTTTTTTTTATAAAAAAATATTTCAATTCGATTCTTTTTCGATCTGTCAAAGGAACACGTGGCACTCGTGGACCGACCATGCGTATATGCATTACCCGTAGAAAAGTGATTGCTGTGAGTGCACTATTGTTAAACGCATCTAGATTTATCTTGAATATCTGCTTAGAGTAATGTGGGCCATAAGGGTGAGGTGGGGTGGGGTGGGGGGGGGGGGCAGTTCCATGAACACGATAGGAAGGTAGATTATTCATTTTCTCTCTCCTTCCCTCTCTCGCTTACCCGCTTCTTTCCCTCTTCGTCCTCCCTCGTATATTTTCCACTTTCTTTTCTTCTTTTTTTCTTTTCTTTTTCTTTCCTTCTTCTTTCGAATGCCTCCACTATCGGTACAGGTTCAACAACACGTTATCTTGCCACGCCAGACGGAAGAAGAGTACTTCTCAGTGCATAGCGTAAAAGCACAGCGGATTCGTGGCGACATTTTAACTTTTTTTTTTTTCTTCATTCTTCAAAATCAAAGTAATTTCTTGGCACTGGTATCTGTACGCGCGTCCTTATCAGCTATCGGCTTCGAGCGGTCTAATAAGAAGAATGCGTTTTGATTACGTGCTTTCACGAAGTAGACAATTTTTTCCCCGTATGGCTAGCGGGGTTAAACCCATGTCCTGTTATCTCGCTGAAATTTCTTGGTAAGATTTTTTTTTAATCGATGATGATTTTTTTTTTCCTTGAATTCTTCTTCGTCGGTAATTTCGCAATTTTCATTGCACGCACGACGATTCCACGTGATTGGGAAAATCGTTAATAGACTTTGACGTCGTTAAGAAATTTTAGCTTAATGCGTCGACGATCTCTTGGAGATTATCTTGGTCGATCGACATCGTTAATAAATCATTGATCTCATTCGTGATCGTTTTATTATGTCAAGTTGACTTCGTGTTGTTCGCCCTACGATTCAGGCGATCGTTTGGAATTTCACGAATACTTGAATCGTCTGTCTGGTCCAACTGACGGAATTGCCTGTGGGATGTGTAAACGCGAGTACGAGAAGATGCTCGGTATATGGCATTGTTGAGCGTGTTTTTTTTTATCGTTGACTTTGGATAAGGCCCAGATGAGTTTTTTTTTTTGGGTCAGGTTACTCTACAAATATACAGGGTGAGGAAAGTAATCGTACGTCAAGTATATGGGTATCTCGCGTTACGTTTGCCCCACGAAAGGTAACACTGAGGCGTATGGCAGGATATCACGAAGGGGACTGATGGGTCCGATGGGGACTCAGCGATCTCGAAACGTCAGGCCCAGACTGCTGGGCTCCCTCGACTTACACAGGATGATCCTGTGTACGTGGGACTTGCTTGCGTCTTTTATTTTACATTAAGCATTACTATATATATATATATATGATGATGATGAAAATTCTTTAATCGTGATTAGCTGATTACAATGACTCAGTGCCAGTTTCTAGCGTTCAAGGAAACCACATCGTTTCCGCCGGAAGTACGGGTCCTGACTGTGTCACGGTTTTACTCTCTCTCTCTCTCTCTCTCGCTTTCTCTCTCTCTCTCTCTATATGGTTTCACGATAAACCAGGCAAACGGAAGTCAAGTCTTGGGAACCGGGTCGGTCCTTCGGAACCGGAAGGAACCCAGGACGTCCATCCTTTTCGTTGTAACCCGGTGAGGCCCTTGTTCTGGGCCTTGGCGCAGCAAACACAGGACCCAATCCCGTGTCGTCCCCCCTTCTCAATCTCGCTCGTCTATTCGATCATACTGAAAACCGAACGGAAGAGGCTGCACCGGAAACGTTGAAATGGCCCAAGGAGGGAAGTGGCTGAATGGGAAGCTGAAAAGACGGAAGGAAACGTATCTGCGTGGGCTAGGAACGTTAAGACGTGGGGAACGACAGGGAGGGGGCGGGGGGGAGGACGCTGTACGTCACACGATAAAGATTAATATTAAAACCGGGAGAATAATATTAGGTTGTTGTTACAAGATAAGACAAGGTGTGTTCACAACCCCCAAAGGGGCTCGTATCGCATCGCCCTCGCTACTGTTCTAACATTTTACAGCCGATAAGGCCATTCCTGGAAAAATCGGAGGTGGGGAGTCCAACTTCCTCTCTCGCCCCCCCCCTCCCCTCCCCGCGCTTCTCCCACTTCATCCATGACCTATCGCGCCTTACTGCTGAATCTTTCCTCGAACAAGAAAAAAATTAATTCGACAATCGTCGAATTTTTGTCGTACCACGCGGTACGATTGACTTTCGATTAAAAGTCGCCGGGGGGGTCGCTCGTTGTGCGCGGGACCAAAACTTATTTCGGAACCAGAGGTTCAAGACGCAAGACCACGGCTCTCAAGGGTGTCCCGCTGTTAATAAGAATAACAGGTCGATCCGGATGCCCACTCCTCTGGTATCCGGATCCAAGGGTACCAACTGACGTTTCCCATTTTATTGACGAGCTTGGTGCCCTGGTGGACCCCGTCGCAGTTTCGTCGTTGGGCTTCTCGGGTAAGGTGGGCCCAGGGGTGTGTCAGGAGGGATGATTTGTGGGACGTTTAACGGCTCTGACTTCGTGGAAAGTACCGCGGCAGCGCGTCGCTGCTTACGGGTGCCTTTAGGGTTTTACGGTCGCGCGATCGGTACTGAAAAAATATTTTTAGTACGACTTGACGACCCCGACGAGGCCATTAACGATCTTTGGGGCTCAGTTTTGAAAATTCCATTTTCACTTCTACCCACCGTCACCACCGTCTTTCTCCCTCCTTCGCTTTCTACGCGGTATTTGATGTTACCGTGTGTGTGTGTGTATATATATATATATATCTCCCCCTTCTTAGTCCGTCATCGCGACGCTATCGACGCTCCATTACCGCTTCTCCTCCTGGGTTATCGCCTTATCGTCTTTTATCAATTCGGGGGACGTTATCGTGCTTTTGCTCTTAATTTTTTTTTCACTCTCTCTCTCTCTCTCTTATTTCCCTCGCATCTTTCTCCTTTCGACACTCTCGTCATTAACAGCGAATCAGCTCGATTTCCGTTCACGGTACCCGAATCGCTTTTCTTTATCCCTTCGATTTTACACCTCACAGTACGCGAGCTCGCGAGGCCGGAATTTCGTTGAAAGTATTTAGCCTCGTTTCTGGGTGCTACGGCGGGACGCGGTAGGGGGGTGGAAAAAAAAATACAAAATAAAAAAATTAAATTTGTAAAACCGTAACAACGCGAACCCCACGGGTATCTCGGCTGAAAACGGGAAGGTAATGGCGCGAGCGATTATCCTTGCTAGAGAAGTGGCCGGAGCAACGGGGTGGGGGGGAGGTGTCCTAATGCGATTCTAATGACTCGTGAATTCCTCTTACTTGAGGATTCACCCACGACTTGTTAACCTGTATCTTTGGAAAATGTGCCCACACCCGGTCGCTACGTATTCAGGGCCGCGTCGCGAGGCATTTCGACGGACGTCGTTATGCCGCGCGGATCTTTATGCAATCGTCCGAACGTAGGCGTCGCCTTGACACACGTGGGCCTTACCTATGCCAGGAATGACATCCACTCTGGATCAAATTTCTACGACGGTTCTGAATGGTCAGCAGTTTTATTGTCATTGGACAGAGAGATCTTTGGCAGGTTAATTTGATATTAGACAGCAAAAAAAAATTTTTTTTTTTACAAACCACCCCCCCTTCCCTTCCCTGCCCCTGATACAATTGGAAAAGTCCTAGGTAGATAATCGTGTTCGCGTGACACAGGAAGCGCCGGGATATCCTGATCGGGGACTGACTTCCTGTCTGGATGAAAATAACGAATGTCTGTTAGGGGATGAAAAATTAAATGATGGTCTCTGGGGTGTCTGTCTGTATCTATAGATACAGCTATATATATATAAGTGTGTGTGTATATATATGCACGTGTGTGTACATGCACTATTGCTTGATCTTATTGGCGATGCTGGTAGTCTGAGCATCTCCCTCTCTCTTTCTCTCTGGCTCGTAGAGAGCACACGCCGTATAAACTATAAAGGATTCTAATTCGGTTCGAACCACGAAAATAGACTTCCGGTTCCCGTCTCGCGCGGCGTCTGCTTCTGAGCTATGCCAAAGCCAGCGTCCCGAGCTTGCACGACGCCCTGGTACCCCGCGCCTTACTAAACATAGTCCCATTCATAAAGCCCAGTTAAATACCATCGCCTCCTCCTCCTCCTCCTCCCCCCCCTCCCCGCCCTCCACGCCTTCATCCCTCTTCAACTAAACATAGTGTACTACAGAGAGACTACTGGCATACGTTACAATTATTATTATTATTTTTCACTCCACTTTTATTATACCTCTCTGTGTCTGTCTCTCTCTCTCTCTCTCTCTTTGAGGCGCATAACGCGTATTTCCATACTCGTTCTATCACATCCCCCCGCTACACTTCACCCCTTGTCGCTCCTCCCATTTTCACTGCATACATACATATATATATATATATATATATGTATATATATTCATTCAATGACGCAGCCTCTATTAGCAAAATGATCCCTGAACTTGATCCAGGCGAGATGACTGTAACGAGTAAAAGCTTCGTAAGAGGTAGGTCCCATTCATCTTGGGTCCTGACACGGCACCGAGTGGCGGGCCCCTCCGGTGGGACTCATCTTTTTCAATCGGAGTCAAAGGGCCATTACGCACGACGGATATATCGGTAATGCATTGTGAGTTCATTAGGAGGTCCCAATTGACGTCGCGTCACGTTACACGTGTGGTCGCCGCGTACAGTGTATACGCGGACTGTATATACTCGACTCGACCCAACGGACCCCTCGCACGAGCACGGGGGTGGTGGGGAGGGGGGGGGCGGGACAGCTCGTGAGGATTAGCTGGGAGATAGGCATGTGTAGATGTTCGCTGGTAGGCTCTGTGACTTTACTGTGTGCGTGTGTGTGTGTCTCTCTCTCTCTCTCTCTCTGTATGTACTATCTGCGGCTCGATTCCTGTCGAGGAAGCGAAGTCGCGCTATAGGGCCCCGAACTATAGTCGTGTGGAGTTGATGGGCCCATCGATCAGCCGTCTCCGGTGTGCGATGGGGCATCCATTAATAACCATTTACACGGTGACCCTATCCTCTGCGTGGTGCAAGCTTACACGCACTCACGCACGCCATTACGTACCCAGCTTCTCTCTGTGTGTATGCTTGGGTATAGTATAATGGTCGCGTCGGACTACACCCACGCGATGGATGCGGGTGTATCGACTACACAGGACTTGGTATGATTATTTGGTTGACGGTGGATCTTTTTGGCAGTGACGTTGTAAAGGGCGCGGCCGGCCATTTTCGTTATCGTGTGTATGGTTTTTGAAAATTTCATTGATACCGTGAATTTTGCATTTTTCTTTGAGACTTTTAAGATTTCTATACCTCGCGCGAGTGCGAGAGAGACGGACTTATGCGGACTTGCGCGCGTTGAAGAAGGAGGGACATAGAGGAGACGCGACTTGAAAGGGTCACCCTTTGACAATTTTTTTTTTAACGGTTTGACCTTTGAAACAGCTGTAATTTTACAGCGATTTGTGGTATTTTGTAAATTCTTTAAGTACGGTGTTGGATGTCTATTTTTATGGTGGTTGTAGATTTTTCAAATATTGATAATACGTCAAATCGTCGTGGTACATATAATTATCGTTTGATGAGCGTTGAATTCCTATATCTCAAGTAGTTTTTGAAAGACGGAGTGAACAATTTCTTTTTTTTTTTTGGGCAATTATCAAACGTCGCAGACACTGTCTCGCAGGGCCCCATTTCCCCGATAGGACCATCGAAGGACATTAGTATGTCCGTATACGACAAGGGGCCCGTATTGCTGGTCCAGATTTTTCTAATGCAGTGTCAGCAACCCGAAATTGATGACTCGGTCCTCATCTCGATGACTAGAGCGGAGACAGCAGAGGAAGCGAGGGACCGTGCACTTATGCCCTTTACTTTGAACAGTCCTGTAACAGGAGTACGAGGGGATACCATTCGGGCCCATTCTCGAGTCCATAGACTCGAAGGCATGTCTGCTTGGTCGAATGGACTGTCCGATACCAGTGTCCAAAGGGTGTAAGGAACTCGTGGATGGTTTAACGGTACCGAAAGCCCCAGGGGCCTTACTGGCCCTATGCGTATCGAGGAGGGATGCCTTTGTCTGGCGATGCAGTCGGGCCCGGAGAGAGGGAGGACCAAGTTCGATCTTCTCCCTGTGTCAGAGTTGGGACTGGTCGAGAAGGCTCTAGGAAGGAGAGATCCCTATCGGGCCCCTGGAAGAGAACTGTGACACGGGCCCAGTTCTCCCGAGCATCTTCGCCACTGGGGGGGTCCACTCGTCATCCGGATGGACGTTTCGTCCGTAAAAGCTTTACCTGGTGGACGCCTACGTCAGATAAGAACGTCTTTACGAGTCTCTGCTACCAGAGCTCTGTCAATTCCATTTTTTTGCTTCTTTCCTCGTTCGCTCGTTTGCCGGTCAACCTTTTTATTTGGGTCAGTCGAAAGGAAAAAGGTGAAAAACCTTCGTCGACTGCTAGACCCATGAATGAGTCTCGTTTAAGGTCTCGACTTTCTTATCAGGCTTCAAACCCTATCGACGATAAACTCACGCGATGCTGACTCCGCATTGATTCAGCTTTATCCATGTCCACGTACCAGGTACCCACTGGCTGAACTACTGACCCCTCCGCGTACTAGACCATTCACGTGAATTTGCACAGCTGCTTGCTATTTTCTTCATTGACTCCGATATATGGTAGACTCGTTTATCAGCTACCGGGTACCCAGCGGTTATCGCCGGGGGAGTCTTGTATATTTCACACTGAGCTGGTAAACTTCCGTTCTCTCCGGTGCTGTGAGGCAACCTTAAAACTTTCTCAGTAACTTCTCCAGCCGATGATTCCCTCTCTGTATAGTGCAACGACCCTAGACCGCCTCCTGGTGAGCCAATGGAGAGAGAGAGAGAGAGAGAGAGAGAGAGAGAACGAGAGAGAGGACGATGCTGAACGAGTCCAGTGTGGGCACGTGATTTTTACCCAATTTGCCAAATATGTACCAGACCATGTGTGAATGATGAAACTTGTTTCTGGAGGCTGTTCCATTGGGTCTTGTAGTAACCGTACTGGCGCTGAGGTGGGGGGACGTAGTAGTTCTCAATGAAATCGTGGAAGAATGAATGATGCCCATCCAATTCAGATAGCTCACCAGGTAGTGTCTTCCGTGTTATACTGTTCCAACTCCCACGTCATCATTGTACAATTTTGGATAGAACTTCTCGGCGTGGATTCCTGCGTAACCCACGAGAGGAGAGAAAGAGAGAAGGAGAGAGAGAGAGAGAGTCAGTGCTCGTTTTATCTCTTGCTGGGCGTGCACCGAAACCTAGTGGAATCCCAAACAAATAGCCGGATGCTGGGGTATTCCCTGGAATAATACACGAGTCCGAGCCTTAAGAAGAGATGGAAGAGGCATATAGGGAGATAGAGGGTTGGGTGAAGACGGAGGTTTGGGAAGATTGTATATTGGAATAAATTGTGCTAGTGACGCAGTATCATCATCAGAGGTTAGTGCAGAGGAGTAAAGTATTGAACGTGGTCCGGTGTAATCGGAATTGATGAGATCAGTCGGAGAAATAAGGCAGTCGTGATCTTTATAAAGCAATCTTGAAAGGTTCCTTGGGAGACGTATGGATGAATCCTTGTGGTTTAAATTTCTCTCTCTCTCCCTCTCTCTCTCTCTTTCTCTCTCGCAGCTTCTCTGCGTGGAAGGAGTCCTTTCTCATTCGTCCGGTCCGGCACGTCGTGTCTCGTCCCACGTTTCACGTGCTACGGCCTTATGGACGTTTAGGAAGAAATAAATTTTAACTGGACGGCTGACGGCCCACGCGTCTCCTGGAGAGCACACGTATCCACGGTTACTTAGAGGCTGGGGAACCTGCTACCCTCGGGAGACGAGTTTGCTTCGTCCTCCAGTTGCTAGTCGTACTCTGACAGTGCGCCGATGCTGTTAGCTATCTTTTCTATCCCCCCCCCCCCCCCCCTGAAGAGTCCTGGAGGTTCGGTGGGAGGATGACATGGGGATGGAATTGAATAAAATTTGGGCCTTTTTAATTAGAAGATGTCGCTGAGCTTGCAGTAGGGTCTAAAGCATGTGGTATCACGGAGTCAGGTCTTCCTTGGAATCCAGCGGGTCTTCTTATACGGAGAAACACATTTACTCGAGACTTCCCTCCGGGTATCGACTCCTGGGTGATAGATAGGAAAGGGATAATGCGTCAGGGTGAGGGAAGGCCATAGGGCCCACGGCTGGTAATTTATGAAAGGATGCTTTGCCTGTATATCCAGTCTCCGGACTGCACCTGTACCTATATGGTAATGCAAGCTATGTTGCCAGAGGCTGGTTGTCTGGTAGACGACCTGGAGGATAGAAGCTGGATGCAGCCAGTACGGTTATGGGGCCCTTTTAAATTGGGGGACTCTTTTCTACTAGACTGGTCTTCCTCCCGTGGGCATCGTTTCCCATCATGGGCACCGTGTGTATCCTGGATATATGTATGTTCGTGGGTATCACGTGGCGTGGGTTTGGGTATACACGTGCAACATCCGGTCAACCATTGTCCGGCAAGAAGTCCCCGCGACGATCGGGCCTTACTTTGTGGGCATTATAGTATATACAGCCGTACGGCCCACTCGCTTACATCTTTAATCAATTCGGCCACTCGCGATTCCTATCGCTCTCCTCCTTCCTTCTTTCTCCTTGGCTTACACTCGATCACCTTAATTTTGTATATGGGTCCCACCTTCATTCAACTACGTTTCCTGTGCGTCCACCTGCCGGGCACTCTGTCATGCCCAAACGGATACCTTCTTTCTCCTTTTATTTTTACCGTCGTCCTTTTTTGCATCCTCTTGCCGAAATACCAGTCAGAATTCATTCTGACAATGAGTCGTGGAGTAAAAAGAAAAAAGAAGGAAAGAAAATGGTTGAGCACCCCCATGCGGTACTTAATTACCAGAGTCCATTGGGCCCATGGCTAATTTTAAAAGGTGGATCTGGCAGCTTAGGGGCCCCACCTCATATCCTCGTACCTTGGCCAGCGTCCTTCCTTTGTTATACCCGTGAGGCCCCCTAGGTATAACTTTCGTGCTGGTCCCAGGCACCTTTATCACCGGGCCCCATTCTCGGTGTGACAAAACAAATTTACAGCCGAAATTTCAGCGGGGGCCCCCTGCCAAGCGAGCATTCCACGCGAGGATACTCTTCCTCCGTCTAGTATCGTCCTCCATCTTTCTTTTCATCTCTCTCTGCCTCTCTCTCTCTTTCTCTTTTTCTCTCACCACCCTCATCCCTCTCTCCCTTATTCCTTAAATTGCCTAAGGCCCAATTGCGCCGAATGTCCAACAAGTACCATTCTCAGTTCATCCAAAGTGTCCCATGCCCCAGGGAAGCCGCTGAATGGTAAATAAGGAAAGGATAACCAAAAAATCAAATGACCGACTATACTGGCCCAAAGAGATGCGGGCCCAGAAATTGCGAGTGGCCGTACGTGTAGGCCGCCTTCAGGACTCGCAAAAGGAGACGCTTCGATACAGACGTCCCCTGCGTCAAGGTATGCGAACGTTAAACGCAATGGCGAACGTGCATTGGCCGCTTCGCGGGTGCCTAACCTAACCTAAGCCCGACAATTAGATCCACAAGGAGGCAGTGTAACTCGAACGAAGCTGGTTAACCCACGCCGTCATGCCTACACCTAGAACCACTCTCCGCTGTCTCTCTCTCGCTCTTGCTCTAAAGCCTCTGGACTCTCCAGTCTCAAAATCCGTAAGGATCTCTGATCCCTTCGTCCCTGCCCGATGAGCCTCCACCGGTGGCTCCCAGCTGCCCCGATACTCCAGACTCGTTACCCGCGAAACGATCGTCCTGAAAAATAGAACCTAGCACAGGCACAGATCAGGCACTACGTACGAGAGCACGTAGTGAAAGAGAAAAAGGAAGCAACCTCAGGCTGTGCTAGGACGATCAAAGACACCTGCTTCAATTGATTCGTCTCCTCGTCCCCCCCGATCCCTTTTTTCCCCTCTGGCATCGCCAGGTCTCTCGTCGTTCTTCTTCTTTTTCCTCGGCTCCTCCTCCACCTCCTGCTTCTCCGCGTCCTTCACGAACACCCAGATAAGATCTACCCCCGACGACGAGGAGACGCATGTAGGAATGCTGGGCGTGCCCTGGTGCTCTCGACCTGGACATCTTCCACGTGGGTAGTCGAAGTCGGCACGAGGCTCCATTTCTCCGTGAAACGACATTTACGTCTCACTTATCACATCGCTCCTTCCCCGTCGCCAATGGCCTTACCGCCATTCTTATTATTTTTCTTCTCTTTGTGTTGGCAGTTCGTCGATCTCGGTGTCGTCACCAGCATAGAGTACAATCACAAGTCCGTGGAGACGGCCAGGAAGGGACAGGAAGTATGTATAAAGATCGAGCCGGTACCCGGCGAGGCGCCGAAGATGTTTGGCAGACATTTCGACGAGAAGGACATGATTGTCAGTAAGGTAAGGACAGACTCTGTTTACTAGTTAATCGTCGCCAGATCGTCCTGGCGACTCTTTTTTTTTTCTTCTCTTACTATTTCCTTCACCTAGCAACGGTCAGTCGTCGCTACTCCTTTCCTCAAGATCCTCCTCCAATCAGCAATCATCGTGGCACACATCGGGTCCTCAATCCTAAATCAACGTCCTATCGTCGAGTTCACCGGAACTTCCTTCCTTCGTCGTGGCTGATTTACAAAAATATTCTTCGCCGTAACTCTGGCCAGACATTGGAATTCAGTTACTGAATGAAAGTGTCTCGAACGTCATGGACACTGAAAAGTGAAACGACCTGGAAGTTTCCATGCGGACCGAAAGAAACTTGCGTAACCTTTGTCATCGTCAATTATTCTCTTTCTCTCTCTATTTCACGTAAAGTCCAATCAATTGTATACCGCTCAAGAAACAAACGAAAAGAGCGCGTTTATTTCGATTGATTAACATGACGTTACAGTCGCATTGAAAATCAGCCTTTTTTTTTTTATATTACGTGAAACGGAGTTTCCAGAAATTCATTTTTACCAGAGACACATTTTACGCTGACCACGTGACACGTGACACGTGACAGGAGAGCTCGTACTTGTCGTTTAATATATCCGACCGCGCCAAGATAATTACGAGAGCGACCGAACGCGCGTTAAGTAGCGACCTTTAGGAAATAACGCTATCGGATTCGC
This sequence comes from Calameuta idolon, assembly GCA_030142285.1. Classification (NCBI taxonomy): domain Eukaryota; kingdom Metazoa; phylum Arthropoda; class Insecta; order Hymenoptera; family Cephidae; genus Calameuta; species Calameuta idolon. The sequence continues at coordinate 47,281 of JARQSV010000518.1, read as the reverse complement.
CAGGCTTATTGGATTAGAAAGCTGCCCGAGCGACGTTACGTGTGCGTTACGTTCTGTTCTCTGTTTCTCGACTGTTGTACTCGCGCGTACGTATACAGATATAGAAACAGTTATATACCATAGGATAAACTACCCGTTATGTGGATTTATCTAACGCGTGTCTCGAATGAAATTCCGATGCGCACGGTAGTGTCCTGGCGATCCTGTTCTCTTGCTACGACACACGCCGTCCAGTATCCTGGCCTTAGATGGTTTATGAAAATTTTTTAAAAATTCTACACCCTATACATCGAGGCGCATATTGCAGGTATGTCAATGAACGCTATAGGACAGCATGTAAGGACTTAGTGTACCGTAGCCTATAGTAAATATTATAGTAAAGTATAGATGATGGAACATATGAATGAACGTGATTGTCATTGAATGAGTATAACGGTGACGCATCGTTATGTGTCTAATCGTGGTAAAAACGTGCGAGGAAAATATATAGTAAATTCAGGTAAACTTATGCCAACGTTATACGTATATATGTATATATGACTTGTATATATGTATATACATAGATGGGGTTCGCCAGTCGACACGTGGCCTCGGTATCGACTCATTCATCAGTTTGCCGTTCATTCCTTCCTTCCTTCGTTCATCCATTCATTCATTGGCTCCATACTCGCCTGGTTCATTCATCCTGTCTCATTGATTTCTCCTACGCCCACGCCTTTGCCCTCCTCTCCTCTCCCTCTGTCACCCTCGCAGACCTGCCCAACCTCGACGGGCTCTACGAAATTGCGTGAAAAGTTGTTCGCTTATGGCAGTCTGGGATTGATCGTTACGTATCGCGTGAGCCGTGCGTAACATAAGGCAGAGTACGGATTTTCATTAATTAACTGCTGCATCGATAAGCCAGGAAGCTGTGTCGCCGGATAGGCAAAGGCTTGTACGAATGAATGGACCAGATAGACGGGGACAGAGACGGTAGCTGATCTCGCGGCGGCCAAAGAGAGAGATTCGTGATTCATAAGATTTTATTGGTGACCACCGTGTGGCCTCGAAATACGTCTCGAGTGCAGCAATGAATGATCGAGTGACTGAGAGCGGTGGTGAGCAGTTGCGGTGGCGGCGGTGGGGGACAAGAGATATATAGGGTGTACCAGTCGTTTCGATATCAATTACTAGATTGACACAATTTTTGGTCCTCACTTTGAGTTACAAGTAATTGATGGAAAAAATGGAAAAAAAAAAAATTCATCATAGTCGATCTTTGTCGAATTTTGATTATTTATTTGGATTTACGTAATCCATGCCTCGTGGGTTATCCTGTCGATACGGTGTACACCCTGTATACGATTGTAAATACGTATGGAACGAGATCGAGTCTATGTGCTGATTGCGTCAAAGCTTCGTCGAACAGCCGAGACCATTCATCGATTTCTATATGGCGAACCGCGAGTATCGTTGCTCGTATCGAATTATTGTTTGATTTTCTTGCGAATCCCAATGGCCGCCGTCATTTGCATACAGCGACTGAGAATCGTCATCGGGCGGTATAGTAAATAATTAATAGGTCGCGTTGTCGCTTTGGATTGTCGGGGAAAGAAAAAATTATCTCTGTGGAACTGTCAGTCGCATGTATGATATTATTTTGTTACGTTGGGAACTGTGCGCATGCGCACTTACGCATCTCGGCATTCAGGAATACTTGGAAAAGATGACGATATTACATTGAGATTCCACGCGATACGGATCTACGTCGTTCAATTGCGTCGTTATTGAATATTCGCCTTCTCTTATTCTTTTCTTTTCTTTTGTATCTCTCTCTCTCTCTCTCCTTCGGCAACGATTCCTACGAAAGGCTCTGCTTCCAGTTTGCCAGTTCTCGTACAACATCCTCTTATTCTTCTCGAAGCTCCTGTTGTTGTCTCCCTTTTTTTCCCCTGTTTTTCTCCCCCTCTTCTTCTCCTTCTCCTTCCGTCCTTCTTTACGCTTCTCTTTCGTCACCGACACCCTCCTGCTCCTCCTCCTCCTCGTGTCGCAGAACGTTCACAGGAATACGAATATGATTCAAGTGTCCAGCACGTGTGCTGCGCCACGTCCTTATACTCTCGGATAGAGAGAGATACTAGATTAAAGTAAGAGAGAGAGAGAGAGAGAGAGAGACTAATATTTAAGACGCACCCACACGTAACTTGTAAACGCACCATAAGGAAATTCGGTAGTTTGCGTTATTGCATTTTGCTTCTTTTTGTTCGAGACGCCACCTCTTTTTTTTTTTTTTTAAGTGAATTTAATGAAAAGAAGCAAAAAGTAAACGATACCAGAAGAAAGAAGCAACCAGGAAGCGGATATGACGTTATTCTATACATCTGAACGTTCTCTTGACGTCTGACGTCATCCCTACGACTGAACCACGTGTCGGATGTATTCCGGTTGCGATCACGTAATCGAGATGGATGACGGAAAAGAAACTCGAGATGATGAACGTCAAGTATACATACATATATATGTATACTCTTTAAGAGAGAGGGACTATCGTATCTGTTAAGGAAAATAATGTCATTTGAAAAAATCCGCCATTTTTTATTCCACACATCCGCTCTCGATCGATTACTCGTTTCGACTCCACCTATGAGCAATTCTACTAACGAGTTTGACACACCCTTAAGGTGTGACTGTCGCACAGGGTTACTCAGTGACTGCGAGGCGACATTCGTTATTGTTAATACCAGTGCACCAGGTTAGGACCGTATGACCAGGAAGTCGAAGGAAGCACCGTCCTGGAAACTGGAGACAGGGTAATGCTCATTGAGGGGCGTGCTGGCACTGTTTGCTCCTGGCAAACGTAATGCCAACCTTACACGAGGATGGACGTGGCTTCTCTTTTAGACTGATTGAATTTCGGGCTGCACCCCCTGATACGCCTACGGACCTCCATTAGACCTTTTCTTTGATGTTGCTCCCGCTGCTATCATCGGCTAGAATACATCGTCCGATTCTACGCGTAGGCTGAGAAAAGTGCGTCGAAGATGGAATAATTATTTTCTTTGTTTTTTTTTTTTTTTTTTTTCCCCTATTGTTTCTCTCCTTGGAAACGTGTTTTCTCGATCCGGTTTCATTGAGGATACTCTCGACGTTATCTTTATGCCATTGCCAATCTTCATTAATACGTTGTCGTAGGCGACTGATAAGACGAGATAGGGACCGTAACGTCTTTTCTACTGATAACAGCCGCGTATTTTCTCACTCGAGTTTTTCCACGAGCTATTCGGTCTTATCGCGTAACGCCCGATGCAGTGCGTTCGGTCTTCATTGCTTTTATTTCACCTTGGCTGTCATTTGGATTGACTCTTTTGTCCTTTGCATTGTTTGAGATAAAGGGTGGTCGGGGATGAGGTGAAAAATTTTCCTGACTCTTTTTGACTTCACCGGGAGGGACGGATTGACGGCGGTCTTCGAGGTACGCACTGGGTGAATGAAAGGAAGGGAGGAAACGGGCCACACCCGGTTACGGTCGGAGGGGAGGAACTTTCATTGAGCTAAGGGATGGTTCACCCTAGTTCCGATTGAATTTCTCTAACTCCACCTCTGCGGAACTAGGTCACTCCAGTCCACGTTCGATACTTTCGTACAGCCAGGGTGGGGAGGTCGTATCCCTCCTCACCTAGGACCCATTTGGCCGGATCCTGAAATTTCATTGAGCTCGTAAATTGGGTCACTCGGAGGGGTGGCTGCTCCTTTTCGACGTATCTCCACGACTCGTCCGAGGATGATCCTTCGCATTTCATCCCCTGTCCGCGCATCCTCTGTCTCATTGCTATGAAAAACATCCCCTAGCTTTGAACAGCCACGAGGCACCCTCGGGCCCTCTGGCTCCCACACGTAGATCTGCTCCTGAGGTTGCTCGTAGTTTTGAGAATGCGGGGGCTGACCGAGCCACCCTCGTACGCTTGGTCGAGGGTTCGATGCCCAGGGGTGGTCTAGGGTATGCTGGTGATATGGATGTAGTGGTGTCAGCCTGGGGGATGAATCCCCGTGCGTCATGTAATCCCTTAGCAACGACCTGTATGGAAACCAGGTCAGAGGCAGCGTTCAATGAAAACGCGCCCCGACACACTTTGAGAACTTGGAGGAAACTCATTATCCTCTTCCCCCCCCCCGTCATCGTCCACATACCGTCAGCCAATAGGGAACTTCCAAAGCAGCGCTTCATCCGCTTACTCCTCTTTACACTTACTTTGCATCCAGCGAAGCTCCGAGCCTCCTATCGACGAGGCCGTCTGGGCTCTGTTCCCAAGGGAGGATCCCCCCCTCCTGGTCCTTGGGCATGCAAAATTAGGTCATCGGGTCAATAATGACGTAGATCCGTTTCCAAGGAGACGACCTACTTGCCTCGTGACTCGGATGGCTCCTTCGGGTTGAGTCACCTGGATTCAGGTCGGATTCGGGAGTCTTCTTTCGGTGCGATTTGATCGCACGATTTAAATTCCACACAGGGTGACCTCCTTGATGAAGTTACGAGGCGGACCCATAGAAATAGACTGGTGGAGGAGCAGGAAGTGGCCTGATGATTTTTGGGACTGGCCTTTGGGCTACTCGATGACAATGGCTACTGCCACGTACGTCCATCGTTCTGCCTTATTATACATTCTAGTCAAGGAGTCTCGTATGGTCAGTGCATGCAGACGACTAATTAATTAGCATATCGAGATTGCTAGGAGAGGGGATGGCGGGGAAGAAATAATTGTCCGTGAGGGGTGGCGGAAGGGGGGGGGGGGCGAAGGGCGAAGACTTCAACTCGTGCCGATAGAGTTCCAAGTAAGAGCGGAAGTGGCGTAGAACACGCCGGAAGACAGTAGGCAGGTGGTCGCCGGATGTGCATCTTCCTCTTCCAAGACATAACCTTGCATACTAACTTGGCTCCTTCCTTTTCTTCATCTTTTTTTTTTTTTCATAACCTCAAAACCACCTATTGCACAGTGATCAAATCCAAATAGAAATTACGTTGTTCTCTTAGAGTGGGACGATTTCTTGTATTTTTTTTTTTTTTTTCTTTTAACTTTTATACTCTTAACGAAATCTTTCGCTTCCTCTCTTACGTTTTTCCTTTTTATTCTCGTATCTCCTGCGCAGCTGGATTAACGCCTGCGCGCGTAACGGGAGACTCTTAGGTAACCGGAAGCGTCTCTTTTGCCCGCGATGCGAAATTCTATTTTTTTTTTTTTTTGGGTTTTTCGTTCATTCAACATTTTTAATATCGATCTACAGCAGGATACACGAGGAGTTTCGTGGCGACCGGAAGTGAGCCTACGGCAGTACGTGAATCGAGAGAAATATTGATACTGTCAAATGTGTACAAATACGGTGGACAGTCTTAGTCAAACGGGATAATGTATGAAGGAAAGAGAGAGAGAGAGAGAGAGACGAAAGAGGCGGGAGCTGCCCTCAATAGCTGTGTAAAACTACCATTGTGACCGATCCATGAATGAAAGAGGACTTCCGGTAGGGGGGCGGAAACAGTTGTACGGCGTAACGTTACCGTTCCTTGTCAATGGTACCAACCATTCGTTAAATTACCACCATGAATTTTCTACCCTCATGTTTTTCTCCTCGTCAACAGGAACCTCCCTTCCCTCTCCTCCCCCCTTACCACGAAAATTCCGCTGGCTAGAATTCACGAAGAACTTTCTTAGTTTTTACGGTCTCGACGAGTTTTATTTCTGTATCTTTTTTTTTTCTTTTTTTTTTGTTTCACCCCAAAATTAGCATTCGACTTTTCGTCTCTCATTGCTTTTGTGAATGAATATACAGAGAACGTATCTTCATTCATGATCAGTTCGAATCGCGTGTTTACGCCGTGTGTCTTGCACGATGCGAAGATAACGTACCGATAAGACGATGATATTGCGATATCGCGAACATAAGCGCGCGTCTTTAGGAATAGCGAGCGACCTCGAGAAGTCGCTATGGAAGCTCTTGGATCGAGAGGGCATCAAATTGGAAGAATTGTATGGCCTGTACGAGTATTCTACGTGGATTGTGAATCGGACTTTATAACTTGTACGGACTGTACTGACTTTTTTTTTTTTTAACGAAATACTTTCCAAGGGACGTCCTTAGCGACTTACATAGTCTCGTCCTTGTTTATCCTGCCTATGGAATCCGACGTAACGAAGAGAGAAAAGAAATACTGAAAGTATCACGAACGTCAGTTTGTATGGTTTCCGTCGGTCCGCTGACTTAGACATAGAAAATCCGCTTTTCCCTGCCGCCTATTTCCTTGGGATAAATCCTTGAGTGTCCTGAGCGTGTGCACACGGTGGATATCCTGTCGAGGATTTGCTGTAAGGATTTTAAAAAGAAAAAATTCTGAATGGCCCCGTAGCACGGATGCAGGGCGGGTTGTGAGAGTACTAGAAAAAAAAAAAAGAAAAAAGAAAAGTCCCTAGAATTTAAAATGAACAAAATTGTCGATGCATGTGACACTGTGACGGGTGTCAGGATGATTTGAAATTTAAAAATGTAATTTTTCAAAATCTAGACCGACGGCGAAGTCCGGTATTAAAATAAGTAATGGACGGACAGGACACGGAGGGAAGGAAAAGGTGGTCCCTTTGTCCTGGGTCTCAAAATCCTGTGATGCGAGCCCCGGCCACGTGAGGTAGCCTTAATTAAGCCACCAGGACGCATCCCACCTGTCCTTTTTGTTGAACCCTCGAACAATTTGATCCTCCTAAATTCCTACGGGACTCTCCAAAGCAGGATAACCCGCCCAGTTGGATTTCTTATGTATTTGCAATCTCGTTCATCAGTCCCGTATAGTGCCAGAAGTGAGTTTTGGTTTTTATTTTGAAAAAAAAAATTTTTTATTGCGTCACCAAGCAACAGGGTTTTTGAGCCTTGCGATTGCTGAACGACCCCTAGAGGTTTTACCTGGCGGCTGGATTCACGAGGGGGTGCGTTTTTTGATGAAAGGGGCGCAAACGGGGTCCGGGTAGAGATCTTGGAAGAATGGGTAGACGTAAAGGAGAGTTTGGATGGAGCAGTTGAGAAATGAAGAAAGAAAAATGAATTCCACCCCGTTTGACGTCTGGCAACCCTTTAACGAGTACCGACTTCCTTTCGTGCTCGTGGGACTTGACTTCCGGCGTCGACGGGTCGTGTATTTTTAACGGCAAAAGCAAAAGCGACTCAGCAGGCCCCACCTTCGGGAGACTCCTCAACCCCCTGGTAATATTTTTCTCGATCCTGAATAGAGTCCTTGGGATTGCGGTGTAACCCCTCTGCGCAGACCTTATTCAAGGGTTCCTTCCTCCCTCCCCTCCCTCTGAATAAACCGCCATTTCGTACGTCACGTCGTCAGTCGCCGAGTTTCTTCAATGAATGCCTAACGCACTGTACACACTGCTACAAGTCTCAATGGGGGATGATGGGAAGTCACTTGGGGATGAGTCAACGGAAACGGAAGTGACGAATATTCAAGCTCGTCCTGCCAACGCATTGAAAAATCGAACGCTTGGTTTATTTCATTCGTAACCTCAAAAATGGGTATAATATATATTTATATACCATACGTGTATATATATATATATTTATTTATAACCGCATACAATGCATAAAGAAAGTGGCGGCTTTACAATTAGAAACCTTTGTAACGTATTCCTCAATCTGTGCCATGTGCTTGGCTTTGTTCTATTTTACTTGTTTCTCGCAAAAACACGTGTCCCTTACCCGACGAGCGGTTGACCTGTTCGACTTTTCCATAAATTCGACGTGGCGGCAGAGGCGGGGGGGGGGGGGGGGGGCTTGGGGAATTTTTGAATGGGCCATATAAGTAATGGCTTCTCTTTTACTCCATAACGGGACGTGACAACTCGGGGTGGTCATTTTCTTAATGGCACAAGGACTTGCTTTACTTTATATATATATATATATTCACATTTTCCCTCTCTCTTTCTCTCCCGCTTCCCCTACTCGCGCCAGTCTCCTCGCAAGGGGGTCGTAACGCAGACAGGGTTGCCGCCCTCCGCTTCGAAAATCATGAATGGACCTCAGCACGTAGCTGAGCTTTGCGATCGATAGACGCCCGGCGTCCCGACCACGTGACGCCCACAGAGACAGGAAACGGAAAGTCTAATCTGCTCGTTCGAAACAGCCTCTACTGGAAGTTTCCTGCTCTTCGCTCCCTTTCGTCACTGCCTGCTCCACTACGTGTTTCCAGCACTGGCTTTCCCCACCTTCCTTAATTAATTCACGTCGTTCGTTCACACCTTCACCGTCGTCTGGCGATTCTGCTAAATTCATACGTGTGTCTTCTCCGTTGCAGATCAGCAGACAGAGCATAGACGCCTGCAAGGAATATTTCAGGGACGATCTCGTCAAGACCGACTGGCAGCTTATGGTGGAACTGAAGAAGCTCTTCCAGATCCTTTAAAGGAGTACGAAGGTCGGCCATGCTGTAGGAGGCGTCGCGACGGATCGAGAGAGGCGGCCATCTTCCGCGTGGTGGTTTTTTTTTTTCATTCTGAGATTGACGCGCATGCGCAGCTTCGTGCGTTTATATGGAAAATATTTGAAGGACGGGATGGACGCGAAGGAAGAAAGAAACGAAGAAGACGATTCTGCGAATAAATTACATAGGATCTATTTCGTATAGATACGATTGATTAAGAGGAAGAAATGAACGAGAGAGAGAGAGAGAGAGAGAGAGAGGAGGGAATTTAAACCTGCTTAATTAAGGACATTCGATACCGTTCTACGTATCATTCAATTAATGTTTGATATAAAAACTATCGTTTATCCATTTATAATAATTGCGTTGACTCTTATGGTCAAATTAGAGAGAAAGAAAGAAAAAAAACAGAAAAATGTAAATCGAACGCAGCACTTAAATTCTTTGGAGTTATTGCGAATGGTCTGTTTGATAATGAGGGCAGGGACGTTTCAGTGCGATAAAACGGGTGGCGATTTTTTATTAAAAAAAAAAAAAAAAATACAAAAATTGTAGTTCAACTAGATTCTCCACACTCGTCGTATATACGTACAATACTTAGTTTTTGTTCTTCCTTTAATTTTACTTCTCTCTCTCCCTCCGGGGAGAGAGAACGTTTCGTTAATAGGATATACACTAGGTAGCTGGAAGTCCCGTATGACCCGCGGCCGAGCTATGTTGAACATAGTATAGGCGGACGTTTTATTGAAAGTATAGCTTTGCCGCGTGACCTCACATCCGGTCTGGTCTTCTCAATCGATTGTACCAGACGTACGCGCGCGGATCAATAAATAATTATACATATTATATATAATATTATTCATACAATTATACACGCATACTGACATTGATTAATGGGAGTGGGATAATTGGAGTGAGAGGGATGGAAGGTGCGAGAGAAAGAGAGAGAGTGTTTGTGTGTGTGCGTGAGAGAGAAAGAGAGATACGAGGACAAGACACGCCCCAAGATATTCATATACATATTCTTCCCTGCAAGGATAACTGAATCATATGGATAAGGATGAAATCCCATAGGATTATATCTAACCTAACCTAAAGCATAACTGAATTAGAGTGCGTAAGATTGCGTCGCGAGAGATATGTGTTTTTTATGTCTAAGCACTTTATAAGATTCGAATGCGTACGGAGTTACGAGGAATAAATACGAATGAAATTTCTCTAAATATTTCTTACTTGTGAAATATTATTCATATCGACGTACGAAGATGAGCGCACTGTATGGATACGACAGAGAGAGAGAGAGAGAGAGAGAGAGTCAGGGCGAAGGAAACTTTTAAAAATTCATCGAGGTGGGTAATTGCTAATGGAAAATACAAAATATACGGAAAATTTCCAAGGATTATTTATTTTTTTTTTTATTTTTATTTTTTTCATGGACGAATAACAAGGATCTCCTTATCGTCGCTCTTCGTTGCACTCCATTAGGTACACTTCCTGGTGGGACTGTGAAATTATTCCAGAGGAAAGTTAACCTTGAACGTCGGTATGACTTTCTGGGGAAAGGAGAGAAGACGAAAAGATAATATGGAAAATCCCAAAGGATGCTTTCGGCTAGAATGAGAATTTACATTTGGAAAATATATAAGGAATAAATAACGATGTGTATACATATATATATATATATGTATATGTATATCGAGTAAAGTATTATATACAGACTTTACCAGTATCGGTACTGTCAGAACCAATATCGATTTGCTTAGCTGTTACTGCACCTTGAGGATTGATCCACGCTTATCAAACGGAACCCTGAGGTCAATCACCTGACTCATCAAGTGTCCCTGATAACGAGCACTGCATCGACCTAGCGCTACTAACACTGCCATCGGATCCTCCAAGTAACCTCCAGAGGTAGTAACCCAGGTGCCTACTCTACATCCTCCTGTACCTCCAGACTTCAATTCGGATTTCATCCAGCATCCAGAGAGATCGAGTCCAAGGATCATCCTGTAACACGGCAGCTGCCCCTATAGACTCCATAACAGAGTGAACTGGGGAGTTCGGGTGGGGGAATATGGTCTTACCTATTGATCGCAAAATACTCTGAGCGAATCCCAAAGTCTCTGGGGGGGATGAAGCTGGATGGGAGTGACTGCGGACGCCCGAGGCAGTTTCCATGAATGAAGCGGCGTCGGGACGCCTCAATGGACACACACGGAGTTCACTTCCAACGACTTACATAAGTTGTATAAAACGATTTACCAATACGACTGGTAACGAGCGTCCTTCTCTCTCTCTCCCCCCCCCCCCCCTCTCTCTCTCTCTCTGTTCTCTCCATATAACAATTATCTTGAATCTAGTAACAGATGGAAGTTCCTCTCGAGTCGGAGAGAATTTTGCGAAAAGAATAAATAGTGGAAGAAAAAAAAAAAAAACAAATCCAAACGGATTATGAATGAAGTTGAAATGGGAGTAGCTTAATTATATGCGTGCGACGTCAGTGAATTTTTCTTTGCGACTTTGTGTCTTAACCTTCGAGTATATGGTTAATGGGGAATGATGAATGGATCGGTAAAAGTCTGGTTCTTTGATTGTTGAGATGTAAGCAGGATAGGAGAGAGAGAGAGAGAGAGGAAGAGAGAGAGGAGGGGATACCGGGAGGAATGCGAGGATAACGCGCGGCCACTCGAATCCTTTGCTGGGAGTTCTCCAAGCAGAAATATGTCACGTCCTTGCTTGGGAGTCGAGCGCCGAGACGGCACGCCAGGCCGCACTCAATGAATGCACGTCATTTCGAGCCATTCATATATCCGCAGGTTGTCCTCGCGCGCATACGTGACGCATATGTGGTAGATAGGAGCGTTACACGTACATACGAGAGACTATGGTAGGTATATAGAAACTGTGAGAAAAAAAGAGATGCTTGTATTTTTCGTTGATAATATTCTACATCCACATTACCATATATGCGTGCGATTGAGGATGCCTGTCAATGGATTATTAGCTATAGGTGGGATATAGATGAATCGTGCAGTATCTAACAGCTTGTTTAGATCATTAACTCAAAGAATTTTTCCTCTATGTATAACGCACGGTCGTTTGAAGGATACACGTATTACGTGAGAATATAAGACGATTAACGTGCTGACTCGCTGGCTTTCGTTTCTCGAAATTCTCGCGTTCTTATGGAGAGTCGCTGCCTTTAGGGATATTGTCTCTCTGTGTGTGTATGAGGGGGGAGAGAGAGAGAGAGAGAGAGAGAGAGAGAGAGAGAGAGAGAGAGAGAGAGAGAGAGAGAATTCTTACTGGTGTAAAAGTTAATTAAGCACTTAACCTCGCAATTGCTGAGTGCGAGGACACTCCTGGTAGAAGCAATAAGAATCTAGGAAGCTGGATTGGCTTGGATATAGTTTATTCATCTTGTTTACTGTGTATCTCTTAATTGAGTACGTATCTGCTGTTAAATTTATGAACCCGGACATACTCCTCTTCGCGAGTTGTCTTATGGTCTATCTTTTTTTTGCTCTTCCTTATTTATCTCTTTGTCGTTCTCTTGTTTCTTGTAGAGTTGACTGTTCAAGTGGCTGAGGGGAAGGGGACCAGGACACGTGGGGAACATTCGACCAGGAAACGGACTCGTGCCTTTTGGGTGCGCTTAACGGAAATGCAGTCGCTCGGCTTGCTCGACCCGGGTGGGTGTCGACGGGAAGCGTTTCCGCACCGGATATCCTCCCCTGGAACGGGTCTACCGCACGCGATTCGCATGCCAGCCTGTTCCCCGGTTCCTTCTATTCTTACGTTGCAGAGTGGAGTCATCTTTTTCTTTATTAGTACGACGTTACGCATACGGTTTCTGTGTATTCTATTTTTTTCTCTCTCTCTCTCTCTCTCTTTTTTCTCTTTCTTTCTTTTTAGCGTGAACATTTTTTATCCGGATGAGAAACGATCCAGATACGTTAACCCACGACTAATGACCAATTGTCAGAAGAGGCTGACTGGGGAGAGAGAGAGAGAGAGAGAGACTGTTGAAACTAGGAGAAGAGGATTGCGTCAACGTGAACTCTTGGAAGTGCTCGATCTCCCTGGTTTCAGGAATAGAGGATGACTCTCATGGGGATGGAGCATTAATGGTGTCAGACCGGCGTTACGGACCAAGAGGAACTTGGAATTCCAAAATGTTATTGCACGCGAGGCACAGAAGCACGTGTACGCGTCCGGTTCAGGAGTTCATCCGAAAAAGAGTACTCATCCTGAGGATGACTAGTCCCAGAGCTTCCTGGTGATAGCTGTTGACTCTGGGTAGTCGAGAAAGAAAAGTATTAGTCAGAGTATAACAATGGGTTCGCACAGGACTTATCTCTCAAATGGTACTTCCGGTGAGCGTGGTGATGCATCCTGAGGGATGTGCCAGGGAGCAGAGACGTTGGAGAAACAGAGGTTCTCGTCGAAGAGGGACCTCAGGTGTGCCGAACGTGGGGATAGGATTTTTCTAAGCCCGAACGTAATCCAATACCTTCCGAAGACCTTGAGCGTCTTCCCACACGCGGGGCAAGAGGGGCTGCCCTCTTATATGCTAATTATAGTTGTACGTGTCGCCTTATTAGTTCAACTGTTCATTCTTTAAATAGCCGTATTACGCCGTTAACGCGACTAGCGCCGTTTAAGCGTATAAAACGGGCGCGCGTCCTGCTAATCAGGATGGAGCCCTACGCGCTCACTTCCACAGAGATTGAGGAAACATTTTTCACCGTTAAACGAAGACACTTCTCTCGTACGTGTGTCTTCAGTAGTTACCGTTCTCCTTGTATGTACGTCTCTTCTCTTTCCATTACTAGAATACAATTCTGTTTTTTTTTTTTCTTTCCTTTTTATTTTATATGTATATATTACGTCGGCTGATGGCAGTGCTTGCTCGAGTTGGTCACTGGTCTTGTCAATGATATGTATATTTATACGAATTTTGTCAACGTCCCGCGGGCAATGAATTACGCCCAATTGGCTACGGGTCGCTGATTTTCCCCTCTAAATTTAGATTTATATGTATCTGACTACTCTTGGCCCCAAAGCCACGTTGCTGTCCTATTGACAGAGTTCCAGCGAAACTGACAACGAGCCACGTGACACTTGGGGCCATTTTAATTCGTGCCATGGCTGCGATTTCAATTCCGCACTTCGTGCTAGGGAATTTTCATTTTCATCGGTATAAAGTAGAGCGCGTCGTACATCTAGATCAGACGGATACTTCCTGTTGTGTAAGACTGGGTCTACAATGAATAGATACAGCTTGGGGTACTTGGAACGAGTGGATAACCGGTAGCGCTCCAAATCAACTAAATCCAGGATGTCGAGAGAGGCTCGTACAGTCGTAGAAAGATAGTACGATAATAAGAAGAGTTTAAGGAACCTCCTCCTGTCTCCAGGTCCAGCACAAGACCTAGAGACGAGGACGGCCATTTGTTACCGATGAGGATGAAAGAGGATGTAGTCGACGGACTTTTACGAAGCGGACCGAGGACCCCCGATGAGTGGGAGCTCGTAGACCCGTAAGACAGTACCGTCCGCGGGTCTTCGTGAACCTGGAGTCATCGTTGAAAATTTTGTCCAGGTATGTCAAAGGTACGTAACAACCCGTATTGATGGGTACATCGCTAAAAACAATCCTAGCCTATCCTCCGGCTAAATCACACAGCTCCTGGACCGAGCTCCTCAGCGTCCCAAAGACCTGCTCAAGTAAAATGAATATCGAGGAGCTGGTGCCTGCGCCAATGGGTCCGCTACTGGTCGCACAATACGAGCATGAATGAAGTATCACGTCTGGCTGTGGGTCCCGGAGTACAGTGCGGCGAGGGGAGGCCGTGTGGCGAGCGCAGCGAGGAGAGCAGGCCAGCCCCTCAACAGAGTGAGAATAGGGAGGCATTGGAGGGGATGACGCATGCGCAGAGACGCCCACCCACGGAAAGGAGCGAGCACGGAGCGAACTCCTCGGCGAGCGCAGCCAGCCTCGGAACGCTCAGAATCGAGTGGGACCCGCCGCGAGTAAGACAGTGTATAAGAGCGAAGAGCCGTGCGCGCCACTACGAGAGTTATGTCAGGAACTCGGCCGTACCCTGGGATATACCGGTGTGAAAGCATCCGCGGTGTACCCTCGTAGAGTTGTTTAATAAACGTGGTGTCCGTACCCAGGAGCCGGGAAGCGTGTAGCACCCGCCTCTACTGGGAGAGACCAGCAAAGCTGGTCGTACTGGAAACGCATAGAGGCACACAACGTGAAACTATCCCTCTGGCTGGAAGCCTGTTTCTTGCTGTTGCTGCTACCGTTGCTGCTCCTGCCGTTGATGCTGCTACTCTACACTGGCAGCTTAATAACTGGGCTCGCTGGGCCAGTTTTATTGCGTCTGCCCGAAAGTGGACAGTGAGTGATACCTACATTGAGGAGTGATTTTTCTCAACCAGTGAGCAAGTCAAAGGGCACGTTCCGAAGCTGACGGTACTGGAAATCGTCAAGGAGAGAGCAGCGGACAGGAGTTGTGTGTTGAGTATCAAGAGTAGTACAGTGAGTGGTTCGGCCGGTGGCCCGTAGTCGTACGGATCCACGCCTGGCCTCGCTTGTGCACGAGCTGCGCCGACATGGCCGCCGAGGCCAGCTGAACTTCTCGCCGACGGAACTTCTCTCTCCCTTCTTTCTTCGTCTACTCTCTCTCGCTCTCCCTCCCTATATATATATATCTTTCTCTCTTACTCTCCGAGAGAGTCCCTACTTCGGTTGCTACACCACTGTCGCAGTGGCTACGCGAAGAATACTCGATAAAGGCATCCCCGTGCTCTACGACAGCACCAGGATCCGCGGATCAACGAGGACAAGAGAGTTCAGGTTCTCCGTACTCTAAATGTGTTTGATCGAAATGCAGTGAGGGAATTGTCAGGAGTCGCGACATACGCGCCAAGGAGACAGCATGTCGCACTGGCAATACTTGTCGTCGCACGAGGATCTTGATGTTCTGTAAGACACGCAGAGGTTCCAGGAGCAACAGGATACTCGAGCACTCATCCAGGAATCCTGAACCCATGAGAGGATCTCGCGAGTCCTGCGAGGATCGCTTCAAGGATCGTTGGAAGGCTCAGGCCTAAATCTAGTACCAAGAGGGACAAGATGACAACCTTTCGTTGAGGTAATAGAGGCGAAAAGAAAAAAGAAGAAGAATCAAGGGCGATCGTGATCTATCTGGGTCCTAGTTAATAAAGCCCAGAGAGTAAGTCTGTGATCCCCTGCGGAAGGATAAAACTTATATGCACCTGGGGAATAGTGCGTGTAATGCTGTTCGCTCTCGTGAAGGTGTCTAGTACCTCCTCTTCCTCCTCCTCGTGGCGGTGGTGGTCGTCGTCGTTGTCGTCGTCGCCGTGGTCGTCGTTGTCGTCGCCAAGAAGTAGAAGGAGAAGGAGGTAGTTGTGCCGCGCGTGACACGAATACACCAAGTACACGAATGGTGCATGAGTGCGAGAGAGTGGGAGGTTACGGCGCTGCCAGCCGATAGAGAAGGACGCAGCGAGGCTATTTCCGTGGTCGTAGGGGCCGCCCGTATAAAATAAGCAGTGAATGAAGGAGTCTGTTTACTGGCGGCCGGCCTACGCGATCCAGCCCTGCCGCCACAGCCGACGCCGACGCCGACGACGACGACGACGACGACGTGCCCCGACCCTATCGCCTCTGCTGCCTCTCCCTCTGAGCTTGTCGCCGCTGCATCTCGCATCCGCGCCCTTATCCACGTCCTTTGCCTCCCTCGACACTTCATACCCCCCCTCCTCCACCTCCTCCTCCTCCTCCTCCCCCCCGCCCCATCTACGAGGTGTTACAAAAACACTGAATACCTAACTTTCGATAGTCGCCGGCTCAGTCGGGCGACTGTCGCTCGTTGAGTATCAACACACGCGACGGTATTTTATACAGTGATCAGGAGCAGTGTGTGTTTTACGTCCAGTCGAGAAGAGGATATCGATAATATCAATTATATCGGGGGATCGCGATTGGATAATTAATCGATCGATCGAACCCAACGGGAATACACAGTGTGTTCCCCCGCGATCCTCCTGATCGAAGGGGAGGATTCGACCTGATTATTATCTACCGAAGAAGCAAAGATAAGGCGGAAGGATACGAGGAACTATCGAAGCAACGAGAATCACGTGGTGGTGGAGTGAGGACATTCGGTGTGGAAGGTGGATTAAAAGTGTGGAAGTGTGGATACCTTGGACTGCCCCCCGCCCCCGGCGCTGCCCCCGCGGCGCCCACCCTGGCCCCCCAACAACCTTAACGTCGCCGCGACCATCAGGAACCTAGGCTGCTCGACTTCCTCTAACCTGGGAAGACTCTCCTCCACGGCCTCTTCAGGCTCATCATCCGGACATCGTCCTGCCCTGACACATCAGACGCAGAAACTAGGACCGCCCCCGCCGCCGCCGCTTACGCCGCCCCAGTACCCTGCGCCTCCGCGGCCCCCAAGTCGAAACGGTGAGTCCCAGAAATTTTATTATTATTTTCGTTTTTTTTTTTCATGTCCATGTATTATCAACGACACCCTCGATTGATCCCTATGGAAAATTACACTAGTCCGTCCTCCCATCCAGCTGGCCTCCCTCCCCAGTACGCCTTAACGCTCATTCTGCTCTCTTAGCCCCAATCCTGTCTACCAAAGTGGAACTCCCTGTACAATAATGCAATAGCTATCTCGGAAGGAGCTAGTGAATGAACGGCACTCGGCTATAGAAAGTTTGCGAGAAAGTCTCTTTCCCGTTTCGCTCGGTAGGCCCCGCGCGTTTCTCGTCCTTGTTCCTCACGTGAAATTCACAAGGTGTAGTTACACGGGCTGGCAGCACACATATGCTTCACAAGATGGGGGGAACAGGAGCATACGTGGGGGACCGGTCTCGTTGCATGAATGAAACAGCGATTTCCACAAGCATTCCTTCATCGCAGACACAGTCAGCCACTCCGATCCTGAGGTGTATGGCTAATAACTGGAGAAAAAAAATAAATCAGGATCGTACACGGTAAACACGGGTGCCCTGTATATATTCGGTGGGTAGAGAGATTTTTTAAAATTCATTAAAAAAAAAAAAAAATATCACGCGTATCTCGAGCCAGTCTAGGAGACGTCACGGTGAGTCTCCAAGAGAGCTATTGTGACAAGAGAACCCGGAGCACTGGCTTCTGCTGCATAAATAATATCGCCAGTTAAAATCCATCCTAGAGGGGATAACGGAAGCCAAGAAGGAATTACCGAGCGAAACGATGAACCGGCACCAGGAGTTCTCAAGCCAAGTCAAGGAAGGCCATTCATAAAACATGAGTTTGCCAATCATTGTCGGTGATGTATAGCAACTTGGTATAGCATAGGGGAATATATACGAGTGTATATATATATATTATTTACATTTTCCTCGCGGGTCCTCATGATTTTTACCTTAAAGGACTCGCTTGATCCTTCCAAACGAGATCCCCCGATCCAAGATAGACATATAGACACGTAGCTCCCAGCATCCTGAATGTATCCTGCGTTAACCAATCTCCTACCACCACCCTGTACATTGCTGGTACATTGCCAGAAGTATCAAGGCGCATCCACAGCGGTGCGGTCCTCCCGTGAAATCTTGGAAACCGATCTGTCGCTTTGAAGCGACCGGATTCCGAGGAGAGTGCTGAGCCCCGGAGTAAGAAGAGACCGAGATAGGGAACCGAAAACGGTTTCTCCGTAAGAGACCGTGAGTGGGAGTGAGACGGGGATGCGCGTAGATGACGCGAGTGCGAGAGAGACGGACGTATCGAATTCGAATAAGAGAGACCGGGTTGTATGGTCAGGAAAATTTTTCAGATTCCACACGGTTTTCATGAATACGTGTAATACGGTGATTATCGTTGTTTTCTTTATTCCTCTCTCTTTCTCTCTCTCTCTCTCCCTCTTCCCCCTCTCTCACTCTCTCTCTCTCTCTTTTAGTCTCCCTCTCTTCTATACAGTTTCAAGTAAATTAATACGAAGCGAATTGAAGTCTCTCGATGGTAATATAGAGAATGGGAAATGGGGAATGGGCATGCGCCGCGCTATCTATGTTTGCCAACCCTCTTATCTTTCTTTCGACTCCTCTCTCGACTCTCCTCGAACTTCTTCTGATGCTTTAGCATCTCTGGCTCTCTCTCTCTCTCTCTCTCTCGTTCTCTCGCTCGCTCACTCGTAGAGCGACTCGCCCGGTCGTTCGGTCGCTCGCGCACGAGTCCACAATCTACATTCATCATTATGTTGTCGCGTCACATCCGGCCTGTGTCCGTTCCTTCGGCTTTATCTCGCTCGAAACAGATACCGGGCGAGGTTTCTTAAATTATCAGGGCTGCCGATATATCAGCGAGAGACTATAGCTCTCTCGTTCCAGCCTCCACGTATTACATGGATTCACGTTGGACGCGCCTATTCCCTTGGTATATTTCTGTTTACTATGTGTCGCAGGTCGTAGTGCCGAGTAAAAAGGAATGACCGTGGACGAAAGAGGAGAGTACGGAGAGCGAGTGATCTTCGAAGATAAATGGACCGTGTGGAAGGAGGATGGGGATGTGCCCTGTTTAAAAGTATGGATTAAATGAAGAGAGATAGATATGCGTAAGATGAAATTTATCTGTACGCGAGGATCCTCCAATGTCAATGAGGGATATAAGGAATGTTGAAAAGGGGGATGGAGAGAGGTCGAGGAGGTCGAGGAGGTTGAGGAGGAGGTTGAGGATCACTCAGAGTCGAGGCCTGGCCGCGGTGCGCGGGACACCGAAAATAGTTTTTTGACGTGTGTTCGTTCAGTGGTGCCAACCGGCAGTGGGTGTAGGATATTGTTAGGGCAGTGTGGGTAACGCGTAACCCTCGTGCGTATTGCGTACGCGTTACTGGTATTGGTGGTGCGTGTGGGTGGGTGGGTGGGTGGGCCGGAGCCATATGGCGTCCACATTCCGTCTCCCGTGAGCAGCCAGCCGCCATAGAAGCGAGCGAGCACATAGCGGTAGAGAGAAACGATCTAGCGTGAGAGAGAGAGAGAGAGAGAGAGAGTGGGGGGGGAGGGAGAAGGAAGTAGCGAGAGGGGCGGAGGGGAGGTTCATAAAAAGCTGCTGGAGTCGGTTACCTGCGAGCCACGAGTTTCGTGCCGTCCTCCACGACAGCAAGGAGTCCCATAACCACCTTCCCGTTCCTTTCGACCACCTCGTCCTGGATCCTCCTTTGGGACCTTTAAAAAATTGTCCTTTTTTTTTTCCTTTTTACTCTCTTCCTGTCCCTATAAAGTGATCGACCTAACCTATCCTTACACACGCGGTATCCTTTATCTCCTCTTCTCTCTCTCTCTCTCTTTTCTATCCCCACCCATATCCCTTCCCTCTCCTCCCTCGCTCCACACACACATCCTGCACTCCCCTCAGACATATCTGACTACGGGTCTCGCACTAGGATAGAAACTGGGTGCCGTAAGCGGCAATGTAAGCGGCCATTTAGCCAGGCGCTTGACTAGTGAACGAGAGCCAGGTCGTAAACACGTGATGTCACACGCGGTGTTCATTGATAAACTAGTCAGGAAGTCCTGCGTCGTAGTCGGAGTCTGGAACCCGGGTATCTGCCTTCCTGGAAGTCATGGGAAAACGTACTGGGTCGTCGATCAGTGATCACTTCGGAGACTGGTACCACGTTGGTCTGGGTCCTCTTCCCTATGATCGCGTGGGTCGCTGGTGTCGTTATGGGTCCCTGCGTCTTGTGGGCCTAGACCAGGTCCACGTACCTGGGGATATCGATATGGGATCGGAATAAGACGGGGCCCAGGACGGCCCTGCCTCCTGGGTATTTAATCCTCGTAGACGAGAGGGTGATTGTCGCTTGGATGGGACTCTCGTGCACTCACGCACTCGTGGGCTATGCGTGGGCGTCGTCTGGAGGATATCCGGTGTTGCGTATCCCTCTCATCCTCCTGTCGTAGTCTCTCCCTCCGTCCCTCCCTCCCTCCCTCTCTCGCTCTCTCAAAATTTCCTGTCTTCGAGAGTCCCGTGCGTGTACTCTCGTGTGCGTTACTCATATGGGAACGTTCTACTCCAGATGCTATCGTCTTTTTTTTTCTTTTTTTTTTTTTTCGTTATCGACGTACTATACACGACTGTCGTATAATTACGACGAGCGATTAGACACGTCGATTGGGTAATCTTTTTAAAATTTGTTTTCTACTCCTTCGGATCGAACGATTGATTTCATCCATTCTCAACCTTATTTCTCGTTGGACTATAATTTCTTGGCACGTTAATTGACTACGACGAAAGATTCGCGATAAGGGAAGCTCAGCGCGCTCAGAAAATGGCAGACTCGCTGAGTTTTCGATATCTAGAATAGACCCGATGTGTCTCACATACGAAATTGGCGAAAACAACGGATATAAACCACGTCCTCTCGTACGCTGATAAGAGATAGCGATTTATCATGCCCCTTTTCACGTATCGAATACGTATTCCCGCTACTTCGCTCTCGGGTACCGTCTCGTTTCAGCTTCCTGGTAGACTCCGTAGACTGTATAATTTCCTGTTACAATTTCGTTAAAAAAAAAAAAAAAAAAATTTGTAAAATTAAGGCACCCGAATCGTATGTCATTGGCCACTCTTTAAGTACGCACGATACACAGAGTATACCAGGTGGTGTCATGAACGATAACGTGGCTAATCTATAGTTAGAAAAAATCTATTACGATTAGACTTATCAGGCGAGCGATCGTTACGTCAATATTAAGAAATTGAACGATTCTATTGAATAAAAAATATTCTCTCTCTCTCTCTCTCTCTCTCTCTCTCTCTCTCTCTCTTGAGAGATAACTAAAGCCATGTGTATACAGCATCCGGTCTCGGTATCTGAAATCGCGAATGGCGTGACGCGAACGTTAATAAATTTTATTTGCAAACGTTTTTTCTTGTAAATTCCTTTCGCGGTAAAGAAAGTCAAGGGGTCATGGCGACGCGAGATCTCGTTACGCTCCTGTCCCAAAGTATTCTCCCGTGTGTACGCGAAGCTCGCTCTTAGTATATTAGTCGATCCGTGTACTCTGGATTCCCCATACTATATATCCTTTTACGCTACACTCCATGGTACAGTCCGGGCTATTCACCAGAGAAAGATCTCGGGGCCGTTCCGTAATCCGCGACGTAGAAATATTCTGAGCCCGACTGTACGTACACCGTATAGTACATACACAGAAGCACGGACTTGGTATAGTAAGCCTCCTATATTCTTGAGACGCGTTTTCTTCCCATACGGTCTTAAGCCTTGTAACGCACGCTACTGTATCTCGCGACGTGGAGGGTGTTGGTGCGTAGCCAGTGCGTAACCGCGGTAGTCAAGAAACACCAACAGGTCGCTGCTGACTGGAGTCACTGTCGCACTGTCTAAGAGCGGGGGCCCCCTCTTACTCTTGGGGCCTGAGGCCCCTCGCGCCTCGCCTTACCCCTCTCGCTTCCTTTTCTCTTGTTCGCCGCCATTCCTTCTCCTCTCGTTGATCTCTGCCTCTTCTACTGCGCTAGACTGGTTTTCCGTCTCTCTCTCTCTCTCCCTCCCTTCTCACCCTGACCCTCTCTCTCTCTCTCTCTCTTTCACCGTGCTTCTTCGCTACGCACGGTAGTTTAATCTGGACCCCTGAAAGATGCTGACAAGGAGTCAGCATCGTTTTCACAGAGTAGTCTTCCCCCCCCCCCTCTCTATCTCTCTCTCTCTCTCTCTTTACACTGAGAATCTTTCGACTCCGACGAACGTGTGGACTTGGTTCTCTCATACAAAGTCTCACTCACTCTCGAGGCGTTATTTTCGTAGATTACTTTTGCCAAGGCATCTCCGCTGTATGTTTACGTGTCTCTATATACGAATACGAGCGCGCGCACTAGGTTTTTGCCATCTCTCCACGACTCGTCCCAAGAGAACGAAGGCCGCCCCACGCAGCGAATCCTTAGCCAGATGTTCGTCGCGCGACTCGCATTTTTAAAGAAGACCACACCGCGCCTTCGCTCTCATAGCTTTCTTGGGATGGATTATTATCGTCCTGTGCGTTAGAGATGCAACTGTTTGTGGTACTGACGGGGCTGCGCGTCTGCGCCTGCTCCACTTTATATCGTCGGGATGTTTACGAGTCCGCCGTACCGAGCATACGTTTTCGCGATGAGCTTTAGAGACCCTCGCGATTTCTTGGCAGACATCCCCGATGACAGTACAGTCGCGGGAGTTCCTTGTGGCTTATGGAATATTCGTACGATCGAGGTTCGACCCACCAGTGGGATATCTTGGCGTGGACTGTATCTGTAATATCGTGTCTGATGCTGATTTCGGCACTGTCCCACCGTCCTGGTCCAGTCTTTGATCCTGAGTATGCGCAGGATGAGACAGGGGGAGACCCCCCGTCCACAGCTTGGTTGTCACACTGTGTGTCCCTGTAACGATGCGTGGTGGAAAAGAGAGGGGATGAATGAACGTGCGTATACTCCTGAGAGAGACGAGGGAGGCGACAGAGCGAGACGCAATCATGAATGAACGATGTACGACAAAGATAGACTTAATGAGTCGTATAAATTTAGAATGAAATAGTCCGCCAGAACGGGATGGAGGCCGGGAGGGGGTCGCGGACGCCAGGGGGAGAGAGCGGGGACAGGGAGGGAAGGACAGGTAGATTCGAGATACGGTATGAATTTATGGGATGCGCCTTCTGAGCTCGTGTGGGTGTGCAGAAAGATTTTTGAAAATTGAGTCCAATCTCAACCATTTCTTCTTCTACGCTTCTCTTTGGGACTTCCTCGAATTTTCTCCTTTCGTTTTTCTACCTTGTTACTCGCGGTGCCTGGGATGAATAGAAAAGGTGTCCCAGGGATTTCTCGGTATACCAGCCGCTCTCCGCTAATCCCACGGGATCCTCGGTATGGGTAGTCTTTTCCTGGCAGAGCCTCGTGGCTCGGTCCGATATTGCAGAGAGCTCGGTGTACGAGCGTGGAGATATATAGGTACGATGAGGCCCAACGGCAGGGCTCCGGAGGGCCCTACCTGCCGGACGCATGCGCCGCACGAGGAGGCAGTCGACCTTCCTAGGGGCCTTGCTACACGATGCGGACCTGAAAACATCGACTCTCTTCCTTTTACACGGTAGACGGTACGCGGAGGCACGGTCGGAGTCCTCTGCCGTCGGGTCGTACGTTCGTTCGCCCTCGTGGGCCTTATTATCCCGGTGGTATGCTCTGGAGATTGACAGAGTACAAAACGGACACCCGGTAATGGCTTCGAGCGGACACGCACGCGACCCTCGCTTCAATTTCGTAAAATTTTTCTTTCTTTTGGATTCATTAGCCGAAGAATTTGAAAAATTTCTAAAGGGATAAAGGAAGAGGAGGAACAAAATTGATGAAAATCGTGTATGGCCACAGGGCCCCAATACTCTGCGTACACCTATGCATCACGATGGGACAGGGCGTCTACCACGTGGTTAAAAATTCCAAAAGATCCTCGTTGCCTCCATTTTTTCGGTCCCATTCTTCGCCCGTATAGCGTTTGAAGAAGCACGCGAGCCTTTTGTAGCCGGCGGCGTGCTCGGGGTGCCTGTCATTCGGTTGCGTGCCGGGCTCTACGCACAAAAACTGTTAATGCCCCATCGCGAGCCAGCATCCGGTATCGAATAAGGTCCCAAAGGGGATCCTCGGGCTTACGTATACCGATAGAGAGCCCAGTCAGCGTATATACGAGGTCCCAAAAAGGAGGGCCTTATGCCACAGTGTCTTTACTCGAAAGTATGTTAAACGTTCCACGCATGCGGATGAGCATGCACAGTGGGCGTCAAGGTCCTCGCTTCTTACGATTGTCTTTAGGCTGCTCCCGTTCCCGAAGGCCCCCAGTCTTGATCGCACTTAGGATACCTAGAAACCGCGATGAATAAATTAGAAGCCAGGATAACCGTC
This sequence comes from Calameuta idolon, assembly GCA_030142285.1. Lineage (NCBI taxonomy): Eukaryota > Metazoa > Arthropoda > Insecta > Hymenoptera > Cephidae > Calameuta > Calameuta idolon. Next base: position 22,862 of record JARQSV010000518.1, on the reverse strand, counting down.
GTCGTGGTCACCAGGATTAGGACGCCTGGTACGGATCAAAGTGCGTCGAACACTTTTCTATTACGTGTTCGTTGAGCTATGTGGTCGTGGTATGTGGTACGTGCGAGGCTCCGACTACGCCGGGTTCCGGGGCCGAGAGAGAGAGAGAGAGCGAGAGAGAGAGAGAGAAACAGGCCCCGGGCACAGATATTGTAAATTGCCAACGACGCGGGATGAGAAAAAAAATGTATAAGGAGCGCGGTACGACGGTGACGACAACGTCGAGGCACGACGGGGGCCTCACGTACCCCGGGGCCTGTCAGTTTGATCTATAAATGAAAAATCTCTTCTTCTGTCCTCCTCGCTGCAACTTCATGTCATTCGAACGTTCCGTCTATTCGTCCGTACTGGGTACGTACAGTACGGGTTTCATCTCAGAAGATTATACGCTTTCTGGGACTTTGTTGACTTCCTTACGGGTCCGTTATCCTTGTTCCAATAGAAAAAAAAAAAAAGAAAAATATTTATATACAAGCTAACCGTATTCACGCAACATAACCTCTGTCTCTCTCTTGTTCCCACTGATTAGCTAGTCAGCATCATTCTTCAGCAGCACGTTGCTCGTACTCCTTGAAGTGGTAACGGCACGGAGAAGGATGCCCTATCCGATTTGAATTTCCCACTGAAACGCAATGGCCGCGAAGTTAACGCGATGCTCGGTAGTGGGGATTGGCGACGGGCAGTGGCGGTGGTGGCAGGACAGTGGTAATGTTTTCATTCAACTCGAAACTTCAATGATAGCTTCCATCCATTCATAAAAAGCTCGCGGCGGGCGTGTGAGGCGCGCCGCTCGTTCGCGCCGCCTCTACCAGATGGCGGGACGTCTCTGGGTTATCCTCTGTCCCTCGTGATTCCACCGTAGTCCCAGTCACGTATCTGCCTGTTCTCTCTCTCTCTCTCTCTCTCGCTCTTCCCTTGCGCATTCTCCCTCTTCTTGTCTCTCTCTCTCTATCTCTCTCTGGTCTTCACCGAAGGCAAGAGAACGAGTACTAACAGCAGCAGCAGCAGCAGCAGCTAGCACTGGCATCACCAGCAGCAGCAGCAGTGCGGTCGCCGCCCTACCCTACCGTAGTCCTCCCTGCTTCCTCTGGATCTCCGGTGGATTGCCACCATTGCCACCATTGCCCAGCATTGCCACTCTCGAAACGCCATTCCCCCACCGCCGACTCCCCTCGCCTTCGCTTCCCCCGCGCCACCGTCGCACTAGCCGTCGATTCAGTCGTTCGCCGACAGCCTCCGCGCGCGCGACATTCGCCATCACAGTCGGGCCGCCAATTTTCAATTTCATTCTCCATCGTGCATCCTTCCTCTCTCGTTCAAGTCATCCATCGTACATTTATCGTTTCCTTCTAGTTCATTCCTTTGTCACTCTCTCCATTCATACCTCGAGACACACCCGGTACCCATCCTTTTCTTCTCCTTCTCTCTCTCTCTCTCTCCCCCCTCCCCCCTCTCTCTCTCTCTCTCTGTCTCTCTATGTACACGTACATACACAGTAACACCCTTATCCAGAAATTTATCCTCGTCCTCCTCTCGGCCAATAACTTCCCGCTGCCACCATCGTCTTCCCGGATCGAATAGGAATAATAAGGCGCGCGTGCAATCGCGCGATATCCGATACTCGATACTCCGGTGGCCGTGTCGTCGCGGCGGACTCCACCTCGAGCGTCGCGCCTCAGTACCAGTGTGTCTTTAATACGTGAACGCGCACCACCCGTATCTCTATCCCTTTATTATCTCTGGCTGTGAGCTCCTCCTGCGAATGTGCCGTTACCGTACCTCGAATTCCTCTATGTATGTACATACCAAGAAGCGTCCGTCTCTCTGTACGCCCAAAGCGTATACAGACGCACATAATACCGTCGAGGAAGCTTGTTATGGCCGTGAGGCCGATCAGACCTCAGCCCAAGTTTACCAAACGAAATAACCGTCGCGTCGCGACGTGCTCCTCTATCCGGATCGTTCGGTGCAAAAATAAGTGTTGACATTCGACACCAAATAATATTCCTCTAGTCGAGTTTCTCGTGGCTGCGACTCTATACCGTCCGCGTATCTCGTGCTCGTTCGGGCCAGTCGCCCGATACTCGGGACATTCGTATTCTGACGTGTCGACGCGAATTACGTGCCGAGGACAGTGAACGTTGCTCGTGGTCATCCCTTTGCGCTGGATTTAAATATTCTTCGGTCGAAGGAAAAAGTCGCCGTGAGCTGTGCAATACCCGACGTATTAATTTTTCGACTGTGCCCAAGGATCCGGTATCCTCGAGGATACTCGTCATTGATAGTCCAGGATTATTTCAAGACTTTCGGTATATACCGATACGCCTGACTCTCCACGTGTATGGATTAAGGCTCGTCCCATGAATTTTCAGTAAGTTCACAGATGTGTCTGCTTTATATATTCTATATTCACGGTACATAACCCAGGGACATCCTGTTGGGAGATATTTTTATCTTTTTTTTTTCTTCTTCTTCTTCTTCTCTGTCCTGGTATCTATAATCATACCTCCCTATGCTGACAGGTGTCACGCTCCGGGTGTCAATGCCACCCGCTGTCAATGCCACTCTTCGGTTTCTTTGATGACTCCTTATACCCAGTGATCGTTTTAGACCAGGAACCTGCACTGCCGCGCGGACGTTCTACCGTCCCGTCCACTTGGATGTTTGTTGAGCGAAGCTGCTGAAATCGACGTTCTCTCTCCACGTTGTCTCGTTCACGTTATGAGAAGTTTACAAAATTTTCGCCGTTATCGGATCACTCCGTAGTGACTGAAAGCTTTGACCTGTGGCAATCGGACTCCGATAGCGACATTCCTTCGGGTACGTTCTCAATGGTCTGCTTGTTTGTTCGGCGCAGAGACTGTGGCTTGGATATACTACCTTCGTGGATTTTCTTGGGCGTTTCGACAGATTTCGAGGTTATGTACTGTCTAATTAAGTGATTACTGCGATATTGTCTTTAGTCACTGTGGAACAGGTGTCGGGGATCGATTCGTGCTACGACGTCTGAGCGTCGCGACGTCTCTTTGGTCTAGGAGGGGGTTTGCTCTGTCTCTTCGAAACTGTGGGCGCCCTGAGTGGGCGCTCTGCTTCTCAAGGCGCCCACTCATGGCGCCCACGCCACTACGAAGGCCTACTTTCATCGTGGTTTTCTGACCAGGCTTTGAGCTCTGGCACCACGTCCAATTCCTTGTTCGTCTCCTCCATTAGTGGAAAGTCTGATGATTGGGGAGAATTTTTTTTGCTCTTGTCGAAAACTTGGAAAACTTTGCCACTTATGTTTTAGGTTATGAACGTTGAATGGCGTTGAATTAATTTTCTGTTGTTGGAAATGTACTTTGCAGATATTTGATTCTTTTTTTTTTTTGAGAGAGAGAGAGAGACGTTACTCTTACTGTGAAACGGAAGAGGGATAAGAACTTGTGGTTATGGCTCCTGCAGAGAAATTCTACTTAGTTACCTGTCCTCGGTTTCACAATGAACCGGGAACCCAAGAACGGGATCGAACTCTCGCCCCCTTGACTACCATCTGTCCGTCTCTGGCGGCGCATCTGCCGAATTCCTGAGAAGTCTCATTCAAACTGCTGAGTGACTTTTACCTGGGACTCCATCGGCATCTACCTAGTTTCAGTTCCTTAGCATTCCTTCATTGAATTCCTTTTCTTCCCGGTAAGATCCACGAGGCCCTGTTCACCTTCTGCTTCCTTGGGCCTGGATCTTCGAATTAGGATAAAGGGGGATGAATGCGAGTGGAAGCGGTTTGCGAGGATAATGTCTGGCTTCGTAGGGTCTCGTTGCTGAGGATTATGTGTTACTGTTTCAGGTGGGGATGAAGCGCGCGTTGCGAGGGCGGAAAGCGGCCGCGGACCATCCTCGTTCGCTAATGGAACCGCGTCGCCGAGATCGCTACCTCCTCGTGCGGGTTGGGCAGTGCGCGCCACGGGGTCACTTTCCTCATCCGCTTTTCCGGCACCTTCAGGAACGACGCCATCAGCAGCAGGAGGTCAGACGTCGCCAGGAAGCTCGGTGGTCGGACAATGGGCTAACAGCGATTCAATATCGTCATCATCGTCAGCAGCAACAGGAACCTCACAGTCAGGAGTCAACGTTAAGAGGCACCTCGCGGACGGCGCATCCGGGTGGTCCGATCGTCTCGAACTGAGGGGCGTCCCGATGTCGCAGAATGCGTCGCCGCCGTCGCGGCCACCCTCGTCCTCGTCCTCCATTTCCTCTACGAGTGCTCTACCCCGTGTACACGGGCATGATCACAACAGGCCCTTACCCCCGCCGAGATTGCCGGAGGGTACTGGCACCCTGGTGCCCCTCACGGCACCGCTTACACCCCTATCAACTTCGAGCTTCCGCTCGAGGACATCCCTAGTGCAGTCGACTACGAATTCTGGTACTCAGAGCAGCCATTCGAGTCCTCAGAATGCTCGTAATCAGCAACAGCACCTTCAGACGCCTGGCGCCGCCTCTCCGGTCAGTGCAGGAAGCCCTACGACTATATCAGCCGTCATCGGTGCGAATACCACGACTACCGGAAGCGCTGGTCAGGCCCCCAGGAGTCCCGTGGGAGAGGTCACCCTGGCGGTACCCAGACCCGACGGCGAGAGAGCCGTCAATGAGTACGTCGAGACCCCGTTCAGGCCTAGTGTCGCGCAGAGTCCTGGACAGAAGTGCACGAAGAACGAGAGGAGACATCATCAGAAGGTACAGGCCCATCATCATCAGCTCCATCAGCACGCGAATCATCATCAGAGCCTTCATCATCAACACCATCATCAGAATCATCTACAGTCCTCCTCGCCGACGAACACCGTCACCAAGCAGCCCGTGTCCTTCACCAAGGAACCTGCGAATTCCATAAGTTCCGGTTCTCTGGGACCCAGAGCGGAAGGACTCTCCATAATGTGTGACTTCTGTGGCAAGTGTCGTTGCGAATCCTGTCGCGAGCCTCCACCACTTCCTAGTAGATGGCTCTGCGACAATTCCTGTTTCTGCTCAGCGGAAACGGCTCTGGACTACGCATCCTGTCTCTGCTGCGTCAAGGGTCTCTTCTATCACTGCGGGGACAGCGGAAGCGGCGTCGACGGCGAGGGTGGCGGCAGCTGTGCCGACGAACCCTGTTCCTGTACGGGATCTAGGAAGTCGGCACGCTGGGCATGTCTAGGAGCCCTCACCCTGGTTCTGCCCTGTCTCCTCTGCTACTGGCCGTTCAAGGGTTGCGTGGCCCTCTGCGAGGCATGCTACGCACGTCACGCGTCCCAAGGATGCCGGTGCGACCCGTCCACCCTTGGCAGACACCTGGGTAACGCAGTGGTGCGCGACTCCAGGGATCCCGAGAAGAGGCTCCTCGACCCAGTCACCCCAGAACTGTGAGAAAGCGACTCGTTGCCTCTCCCGCATGGATCCGGATCGATCCATAAACTAGAAGCTAATAGAGAAGCAAGTAATTCATGGTGAACGGCGCGCAGTGTTGTTTTCTTTTCCTAATAATTAATTCAAGAAAAAGGCAAAACGGTGTACGAATAGAACTCGCAAGTGAAAGAATGCAGTGTGATTAGCTGACACGGGGACTGCGCATGAACGTATGTGTTTTTTAAGGTGGCGTAAGTAATATATGTATACTGAAAGGACGCGGGGGTTACCGGAACTGTATGAATATTAAAATGACGTATTCGGAGGTGTGCGCTCTGAGATTGGAGCAAGTGTCGCATGGGGCGCTTACGTGGACGAGGTCCTCAGGCCATGTCACCAGGGACGTACACAGAGGAGGGATCCTTTGGTTAGTTTGAGAGTTTCAGATAGAATTTAAAAAAAAAAATAAAAAAAATAAAAATCCGGAAGTCGAGAAGAAACTAAAAAGTGCGCACGAGCATGAAGTGTGAGACTCGTGTGTGAATGAACCTACGAGACGAGAAACAAGTGTTGCATTAGTACAAGAGTTGCATTTAAGACGTGAACGAGGGACAGGATGTTTAACAAATATATCGGACCGGAAGTGTTTATTTATTATTCTCCACATGCAAACGTACAGAGAGGAAGATATTACACATACGCCCATCTTACAGGAACACTCGGACACAATTACATTTATACACGAGAACACAGTGTACCACGTTAATATGGCTATAACGTATGGATGGCGCGTAACGTATACGGGACGCATAGGCACACATTACGTATGTACGTTATATACAGGCATTATTTGAATGGCCGTATATACACATACTATAGAGAGGTTCTATGTGAATGGGCGATTAGAGGGTCGTATACAGTCACGTATATAAGACGGAGACACACCATTGGCTACATTACACTGGAGACGCACCCAGAGGACACGTACGCATAGATAGCTCTATATATTATAAATATATAAATATTATATAAAGCAGAATTAAATATATATTGTATATTACATTTGTATAAAGCAAAACTTTTCTACATTTAATTTATTTTGTGGGCGAATCGCGAGTATAGTGGAAAGCGAACGGGAAAGCGTGGAACGTGCGTGTTCGGAGTGGAGAGAAAGAGAATTTTTTTAATGGCGGACTCTCGATGGACTTTTGAAAGAGATTAGATTTTCTTTTTTAAATAAAAATTTTGACTTTCTTTTTTTTTTTTTCTAAATTGTCACGGTACACCCATTGTACTTGTATGAGAGTACAGGGCCGCTGGTACCGTATTACGCGTGAAGATAAATAATGCCAAGGTACAAATTTCTCTTTGAATCTCCCGCGAGAGAGAAAAGGGATATGAAAGGTGATGCATTGTCAAAAGTTCTATGACTTATGTCCTTCTGATTTCAAAAGTCTCGAAGCGCGCGGGCCTGTCAATGGAAAAATTTTCGTGCTCTCGATGAAGGAATTCCTTTTTTAATTTTTTTTTTTTTATTAATTTTTTCTTTTCAAGTTCACCGCATGTCTTCTCGCGGTATGTAATTAGTGCGAATGTGTCGTGCACGCGTAAGCAAGGAGAGAAAAAAAGAGCGAAAGGAGAAACGAAAGAAAAGAGAGAGGGGTGGTGTGCATTGTAAAAGTGTGAATGACGAGCGTCGTGGAGAGAGAGAGAAAGAGAGAGAGAGCGTGAGAGCGAGTGAGCAAGACGAAGTTGAATGATTATGAAAGAGTGCGAATTTTTTCTGAGAGAGAGCGAGAGAGAGAGAGAGAGTAACAGAGCGAGCTTTAGGGACTTTCGACTTTATTAATTTTTTTTCCAGTATTATCTAGTCTTGTGAACGTTTTTCAACGTGAAAACTATAGGTTTTTTTTTTTCTTTCTTTTCTTTTCGGACTGCAGACGCGTGAATGCGAGCGAATAAGGACGCGAGACAAAACGAAAGAGGAAAAAGAATGAAATGAAGGAGAAAAGATATATACATATTGAAGTGCACTTTTCCACGCAAATGCGAATCGCTATTCCGATTGTTATTGGAAAACAGAATACGAAGGACTCATCGAGGGAAAGGTCTACGGATCTAGAGGGAGGGGTATGGAAGTGCTTTGAGGGATGATAAAATGATGCGAGAATGATGGGGGATGTTTTTTTTTTTCTTTTTTGTCTAGAGTGTACAGTGTGTGTGAATGATTTTGTGCGCATGCGTAATACGAAGATCGATCGTTCTAACGTTTTCGAATTTCTAACGATTACTCTTAATATATTCACTTGCGAACGGGGTGGGTACCACGGGATTGGGAATGGGGTGGGACGGGGAATGAAGAGGGGGAAAATAAAAAAGATAACAATGAAATAAGAAATGTTAAACGGGTAACCCGTCTCCGTAGGTGGGGATTGGGAGACTTTTTGAATATCCCGCGCTATTTATATGTCTAATTTAATAAATTATTCGCCATTAGGAATCTTTAGGCTTCTCTTTCGGTCGGCGTTATTGGCTGATAAAAGTTCAATTGAAAATTACACGTGTTATGGTGAACCGACTGTACGACGGGACGCGTTTCATCTTTGCCAATGCATTTTTGCATCCTGACAGTCGAATCGCCTTATATGAGAACTCGTTTTTAGTGCATCGAAAAATATTAAATTTGAACTACCTAGAAGCGAATGAACAATATATACATGGGATTTGAAAAAAAAATACAAATTTTGAAAAAAATAATTATTCGACCGTGTAAAAGATAGAAATTTTTTTTTATGAAACAACACTTAGGACTTTCGAGCGAGAGACTGGAAGTCCAAAAACTCCGATACTAAAATAGTAAAAAGAAAAAAAAAAGTTATCTCGCTAGAAAAATCCTTTCTTTACGAGAATAAAAAAGGTACGATGCGACTAGAAGGGGATGCGTTGGTTTTTTTTTTTCAAAACAGTAACGAAGAAGATGAACGACTGTCGAGAGCGAAAAAAAATGATAAAAAAAAAATCACGCACTACTATAATCTGTAACGCGGACAATGTTGATGTATAAAATAATACTAGATAGTTAGAGAGTCCAAATGTCAATGGAGTCGCGAATAAATGATAAAAAGCCACTTTAAAAGAAACTCTTTCGTCGTTCCCTTCGACTCCTCGTGATTGTTCAAAGAAAAATATATTTAACGCGGCCGTCCCTGTAGACACGTGCTCACATACGTACACACACGTGCACACGAAAGCCTCTCTCAGCATCACGCACACACGCACACATTACACGTACATCATCTCCCATTCCTCGCGGATCTCGTTTGCCAATGCAAAGGACAAATCTTAATGAGATTATAGAGATTTAAAAATTTTTGGCGCGAAACCTTTTTCTATATTCCCGCTGGATCCTGAAACACTGGGAGAGTCGGAGGTTACGTATGGCCACGTGGTTGTTTCGTGGCGAGCGAGAGAGTGAGAGCGTAGAGAGTAAGCGAGAAGTGTGGGTGGGTGTGAGACAAAGAAAGAAAGAAAGAAAGAAAAAAAAAAGAATGAAGGAATGCTAGAAGTGACGGAGAAAGTGAAAAAGGCGCGCGCCTCGCCAGCAAAAAACCCTTTTATTAATTTTAAGCCTACACGCTCTGTATATGTCTTGTAAATATATATTTGAAAAAATCGATATCACCTGGATCACTTTATTATTTCAAAAAGAAAAAAGTACACGTCAACACGTTCAGTATCGATTTCGAATTTTTCGAGAAAGAGGTGGACCTGATGATGATGATGATGATGATGAGGTTCCACCTTGTTCCACCAGGAGAGAAAACCTCTCGAGACAGACGTAGTAGACACCCTTGGAACGGCCACGTTAGGCTTCGACCGGGTCGAACTCTCGTTGGATCCAACGTGGGACACATCGAGCGAGGGACGCGCCTAGACGCCTAATGGATTTACGACGCCCTCCACGACGACGAGACGAGGGAGTGTTGAGGGCGTCGTGAATGGAATAAACTGCACTAGGGGCGTAGAGAGGACGGTGTCAAAGGGGAGCAAATTGCGTTTAATTATCATCGTGCTCTGCGCATCCTCGTGGCGTCGTGTCCTTCGTGCTGGATCCCTAATCCTGGACTGCATATCGTGCTCAACCCGAAGCACATCCTATTCCCCTTGAACTCTTCACCTGGAACAATAGTATCAGTCAGGCGTAAAATAATTTCTCAGTAAAAGCCGCGTCTCTGCAAGAGGATTTGACAAGTATACGTATGGTATTAAAAAAAGAGGAGCTATGCAAGCAACGAATCGTGTGTAACATTATTGAGACTAAAAGAGTTGGATGAGCAAGAGAGAAGAGTGACTAGCAGGGCAGGCAGGCAGGCAGGCAGGCAGGCAGACTGGCTGGCTGGCTGGATAGATGGCTGGCAAGCAAGCCACGTCCCCGGCTCGATCTCTCGTCGTAGCTGGCATGAGAGCGGATGTGACGTGGCACGTCTGTCTATAGAGAGCTCCTCGGGGTGTGGGAGGGTAGGGTAAGGACGGCGGTAGGGGCCTAGGGAGAGGGGCAGAAAGAGTGGGACCACCGGAAACGCCGGTTAGGCGAGCGGTCCGCATCCGCCCGAGACGGGAATGGATCTAATGCTCGGCGCTACAGCCTCCCTTTTATAGAACGGAACGAAGCAGCTTGGTAGTGTATATATATATATATATTTGTCTATCTACCTACCTACCTACCTACTCGTTTCTTATCCAAGAACTCTTTTACTTTAGATTTACGCTTGATCTGTTCCCCAGGAGTCTTGCTTCTTTTCTGTCGACTTCGTTCAACGTGCATTCAGAGATACTCGTTCTACGGAAGAGCGAGCACGGTGACGTATTAACTTATCAGCCAATCAAAGTGTTTCCTTAATATTACTAAAGGTACAGTACCTGGATGTAATGGGAATTGACTGTGGCATTATGTCCGTCGGCGTCGGTACGACAATGGACACCGTGACTACGAATGCTGCTGACGTGAGGTTGCACGGGACGGCGACCGGTAAGAAGGTGAGAGGAGCCAGGGAGCGGGAAGGAGGTTCTGGCGAGGTTCTAAAGGCCAATCGGGGAAAAAGAAAAATAGAAGGAGAGGATCCCCTTCGAGGAAGTCGAGTTCCTCGAAGCTAAGAGACACCGGCCGCTGCGCCATGCTGTTACAGAGCTACGGGCCCCTGGGACTTGGACTCATAATCAGGCTTCGTGATGCTCACGGTGACAATGCGCCTTGACTCTGCCAGACTCATCTACGAGGAAGGGTCTTGTAATGCCTCGATAAAACTGCCCAGGGATAGTGTAGGTAGTCCAGGATAACGAGTGTCCATTCTGAGTAACAGTGACAGTCAACGTTAAAGCATAAACATAACCTCGAAACTATACTAGACTCGAGGATCATGCCATCCACATATAAAGCACATAGACGCAAGTCCAGGGTCTGCTGAAGCGATCCAGCGTAACGGTTGGTGTGCCTTGATGTTTTGGCACGAGAGGAAGTGACGTCAAATAGATTTAGAGCACCGACGAAGGAGGTGGGCTCCGTTCCCACGGCATCTCCCTTCTATTCCTAGTATAAAGTGGACCGGCGGAGGACGTCTCTCCTTCCTCGATCCTCACCTCCAGCACGTCCCATCCTCAATAGCTTCTCGATAACCGAGGCGTTCTCCTTTATGGCAAGAGCTTCCACCGGAAGTCCTCCTCCTAGACGTGGAATTCGACCTCACGTCGGCGCATCCATCCTCCCTTCGTGCGACGTCCGCTTCCTAACGAGCCTGAGCCGTGCCTCGTGCGTCGTGCCTTGTTTTAATTAAAGACTCGCCAGGCCTCCATTCAAACGGCCTCCTCTTCCCCTCGCTCCTCTCCTTGTCCTCTTCTATTCCTACACCTTCCTTTACACCTGCGTTTCTTTCATTCAGACACGAGGCGTGTTCACGGTACCCAACCAAGTGCCACAACAAGTTTCTCGACCCACCGCCGTCTTCTTGTTTAATTAACTTCTACAGTCTGTAACTTAATTCCTCCTTACAATTTCATCGATCTCCAACTATTCTTGAGTGATACTGGCGAGAGGTGCTCTCGACCTCCTTCTTGCTCGCGTCAGCGTATTTGCAATAGCGAGAGAGAGAGACGTAACGAGAATAATATTGAAAAAGCCGCGAAACCGTCCGTGCTACGTGGCCGTGGCCCGTGGAACACGGGAGTTATTAAGTAGCGGATGCGACGGGCTAAGAATAAGAAGAAAGAAAAATAACCGGCTGGCCGCTCGTTGTCACGTGACCGGAAGTACCGTTCTTCCCCTCGCTTCCCCGTTCCTCGTACCCATCCTGAAACCTCCTGCACCACCACCGCCACCATCACTCCCTGCTACCGCAAGCCCTGTCCCCGCTCTCTGCTCCTCTTCCTCTGGCAACGCTACTTCTCCTTGTCCTTCTCTCCTACTCCTAGTGGCTTCTCTCTTTCTCTTTTTATCTCTCTGTCTCTTTTTATACCTATCTCACTCACTCTCTCTCTCTCTCTCTCTCTCTCTCTCTCCCTCTCTGTCTGTCTGTCTCTCTCTCAGGCACATCCGACACGACAGAGATGGCCTTGCCTTACCCACTATCAAAAGGTTCACTGCTGCCAGCACGGTCGCCACTGCCAACACTACCAGCGTCGACGAAACTCTCGCGTCAAAGACAGTCCCGCTTCCTTCTCGTTGGATTTACAGTTTGAATTTACTTGAGTTCACGTATAGTAAAGACGACTCTCGCCATTTTTTTTAGGGCACTCGCTGTCCTGTTCGAGTTGGCCATCTTGGATTTTTGTGAGTAGCGCGAGAAAAGGTATATTTGATGTTAAAAATGTAGACGTCACGTGAAAAGGAGACATCGGTAAGGTAGCTAAACGGAGGGGGGGGACATATATACCTAGACACGTAAGAGACACAGGATCCCCAGGTCGCGTAGCAGCTTCTTCGAGGGCAGTTCGAGTTCCTGGCCCCGATGTTTTCGCGTCGAGGCATGCGCCCGCTCGCGTATGTTCTATATTAAACCCAGCAAAGAACCAAACAGTTCCCCGATTGCGAAACGACTGCTGATATTTTCGTGGCCGGCAACAAGTAACTGCTTCCGGTCTAAAGCATTCTATCCCCGCAGCTTAACCGATCTCCTCTTACCTCCTCGTCTCTTCCTCGTATCCTCTTACTTCGGTTTCGCCTTCCTAACACCGAAAACACCCACGCTTTCCCTAGAATCACTATAAAGATTATACGCGCGGATTTAAGCTGCCACTTGTAACGTCATTTTCACTGCCATCTTTGGTTTGACGTTTAAGAAAACTCATCGCACTCATGGAAACCTCCGTCCTTATTGGCTGCCCGCTATATCCGCTAGTACACGATTTATCCCGAGAGATGGGAGTGTGTACGCATGGACTGATAGGTTTAGGTTCGGTTGATAGGTGCAGTCGGGGACACTCCTGTCATAGCTATTACTACTCTTTTTCACTCTCCTTACTCTCTCTCTCTCTCTCTCTCTTGAATTCTTTTCAATGTCGAGGGAGAGGACGCGACCTCGGCATGGGAGGTGCGTACGAGTGCGTGAGGCCACGGCACCCTCGCATCGTAGCCAATACTCGTCTTCGCAGTGGCTTCACGGTGGCTCCAGGTCGGACAGCAATAGATGATTTATTCATACTCGTTCCCGGAGAGTGGTATACGGTATTCCGATATATAGAAGTTACCAGCAGTGTCTATCAGGCAGTAATAATCTTACATGAATTGTATATTACAGAATGGAAGACTTTATTCCCAGTGACTTCCTCGAAGACTCATAGATACCAGGAACGGTGCATTATGTGCGCGTGGCTAAATGGATTGATCGATTGCCCGTAGGACTAGACGCAACAAATCGGTAAGAAGGCTTGACAATGGCAGTTCTGGGAAAGTCAAGGCATCGCTTACTGCACGGACACCGGGTATGTTTGCTCGGTGGACTAAGGGAGGGCGAGAAGGAATAGAGGGAAAGTAAGAAAGCAGTCTCCAAGGGAGGGAGAGAGGGAAAGAGAGGAGGAACGGCTCCTCAGGATATTACGAATTCAGAGAGCGAGGCTCCTACGCTCCTCCGGGGTTCTCCGGGTGTTTCTTTATTTTCCAGAGGCCAAAGCTAGCATGCCCAGATGCGAGGAGTGCGAGAATGAGAGAGAGACAGAGTGCGCGTCCGAGAGGGAGAGAAAAGGACCCCTGTGGGCCTTTCGCCTCCGCTGAACTCAACCCTCTCTCTATCAAGTATTCCTTAGCACCTTGAGTAGGGGGTATTTTTCTTGTTGCATTTTTTTGGTCGCGTTAAACTGGCCAGGTGTGCACGTGGGGAGAACCATGCGCCCACGCCTCTCTTAGGATCCTCTCCTCTCTCTGTCGCTCCCGTCCACAACCCACGGATCCCTGACACGACCCACACTCCTTTTCTTCCTTCACATTCGGAATCCATCCTACGCTCGGTTACAAGTTCCGTTCCCGACATCATCCTCCTGATCGTCACCATGGTTCGTTCACGCGAAACATCAGTTCTCTCTCTCTCTCTCTCTCTCTCTCTCTCTCTCTCTCTCTCTCTCGCTTTTATTCAACTTATATCTCCTTGTTCAAGAAGAAGGACCAGCGAGTGTCGCAAGGAATTCCCGGTCCCACGTACCGACTCTCCCAACAGTCTCAACATCGTCAAGCAAGAAAGGACCAAGTCCACCAGAAGAGACGCACAGTAGAGTCCTAGGTACAGTCCTCCTCCTCTCTCTCATTCTTTCCATCTTCTTGTACACAGACCCATTACTTTTTTTTTGTCTAGACACACACTACTTTCGTCATCTCGCTTCGATACCTGCTTCTCTCAACAGCCCCATCCTCGTCACTCGTCCTCCTCATCGTCATCATCCTCGTCCAAGAAGGTACCGACTTCCAGCAGCGCCAGAGTCGACTCGACTTCACGATGCATGCGTGAGTCGACTTCGTTCCGCAGAAACGACAGACGAATCGTCGATACGCGAGCACTCTCTCGTCCCGACTCTCTTTCCTTCTCTGTATACGTACGCACCTCACGCACCACACGCATCTCACGTACTTCAAACCCAGCACGCATTGGATTCATGTGCAGCTCGCTCGAGTCACTCGTACTCAACGCGCCACCAGGCTACCTGCCAGGCCTGCTACTGCACCGGGGACCGAGTGAGTGAGGTAGCTGCAACAGGAAGAGGCAGAAGGCGTATAGACCAAGACGTACATCCAAGCGAGATGGAGAGGAGAGGGAGTGCGTGTAACGTGCGTGACCTTGCCAAGGTCACCGGGCTCAGAGAACAATGCCCAGGTGCAACAAACTCCACAACCGGGTCCTCAACGTCGACCTGGGTATATCAGCGCCAGTGGTTGCTCGAGTCTGACCCTGGCTAATTTTCATTTGAAATTCCTTGACTTCTAGGGTCTTGTATTTTTCGGACTACTCGTGTGTCTACTATCTACTCGTCTTAGTGACGTCAGACCGCGTGTCTGACTACGGAGCGTCGAGTACCGATAGCACCTACGGAATTATTGCCAATGGCTTCCTTCGACTTGGTTCTAAGCTTGAGAAAGAGACGGAGAGAGGAAGGGAGAGAGAGAGGGAGAGAGAGACTGGTAAGATAGTGCTGTAAGCCATTACGAAATCTTTTCGGGAGTGACTACTGTGCACACATATTACTGCTGGATATATATATTACATATGTTTGTGTGTACTTACTTATTTACCTATAGTTTGAGTGGACGGGAGAAGCCAGTATGGTGCACTCAGCGTCCCGACGCCAAGTTTAAAGTTTCTCGTGCCGATTAATTGTCCCGTTAATGTGTTGCGGCTCGCGTGTACTTCTCCGTATATATCTCTGTGTATATATAGCATGTGAGATATATGGCTATAAATATAGTGCATGTACAGGGTGTACCAAATCACTCGGACACTCCTGTATACATCGAATCCACAATGAAAGATAAATTGTGCACAATTGTTTCTGACTTTCGGTTTTCTAGGTTATGTCATCGAAAAATTCGGCATCTCTTGGCAAGCACAATTATCAAAAATCACTTTTTGAAAAATTAAGGAAAACTCATTGCTCGTTTATTTTCGAGTCTAATTGTCGTCTCCTGGAAATTACGTCCTCTGCTACTCTAAGAAAAGCACTTTTTCTATTACCTGCAACGAGGGTTCGTGTTTTTCAGGTGAATAACAGCTCTTGATGCGATTGGACGTCGAGTTATTTTTCTTTGGTTCTTTTTTTTTTTGTTTTTCTGTCAAAATTAAATTCCATGAAAATGACACAATAACAGGTTGGACTTCGGAGATCGACGCTTGTTGTATAATTTAAAAAATAATTTCTAATTTCTCCTTTTCGTTTACTTCACAGAATTACGACCTCCCAGTTTCCTACCACCCTGTATACACAGCAAGAGAAAATTGTCGGACATCTTCGTCGAGGCTCGCTTAATTATCACCAATCTCTTTCACTCCGTGAAGTTCCACTTTAACTCGAGGAACTTTACTCTCCTTTGCTCCTTCTTGTTCCTCGCTTTGCCGCCGTCCTCCCCCTCGCTATTACTCTTGGTCCTCTTCTTGTTAAGCTTGAGTACTGGTTAACCCATTCAGTTCGCCAAGCGTGGAAGGTCTCATTCTGTGCACCAAAGAAGAATAAGAAGAAGAAGAAGAGGAATATACATCATAGTAACTGCATATCATACATCCTGAATATATGTGCATATATATATATATATATATATATAGCTTTATCTTATACTCCAAGGAATAGGCATTTGTACAAAGAGGGTATAAAAAAAAATTAATTACCATAAGTATCAAGGACAGTGAGTAGTCGCGTATCTATAATAGTGCCGTTCCCATTCGCGGGGATCCCAAATGAATGAGCGCCTCCTCGTGGTCTTAATGAATGAATGAATGAACGAAGAGAACAGAGCAGAGCACAGAACGCGTCGGTATAGGTAGAAAGGCAAAGCCAAGGCGAGTCGATACTCTGCGCTGGCATACAGTGAGCTAGACAGTCTAATAACTATGGATAGTATGCTTAGTATGCCTAGTATTCCTATCTCTCTATTACCTACTCGAGACTGTTTACGAGCTATATGTAGCTTAAGCTGAAGTAGAGATACTCGAAAAGGTATACTAGATTAGATGATAGCCATGCAAGCCTATATTCTCGGTACAGGTAGAGAGGAGATATATATATATATATATATACATGTCTAGGGGATTGAATACAATTTTTCATAGCAACTGGGTGTGTAAGTAGTGTCTCGCGTGGGCGTGTACTTTGTGGGCAGATATCGCGAGTAGTCGTGCCAAGATGTTAGAGAGGTTGAAAGAGAGAGAGAGAAAGAGAGAGAGAGAGGGGAGAGAGAGAGAGAGAGAGAGACTGCAGTTGGGTCATGGCAGGTCCTTGAACGAAACGGAGCGCAAGTAGCGCCTTTATAAAGAAATAGCTCTTATTCTCGCCTGAATGTCTCTCGAGAGCGATAGCCATTATGCAATAAGAGAGAAAGAGAGTGTTGGGTATCGAATCATAGACGATCAGAATGACGTAGCTAATTTTCCGTTTACGGAAACGCAAAGCAAAACAGTCACGACCGCGGTTCTTGGTCTCCGTTATCGCTCATTGAATAATCTGCTTCTCATGATATTCTCATTAATTCGAAAAGACCTTAAACTTCGTTCACAGGGTCTTTTAAGAGCGTCGGCGCAGACCGTAGAAGGGTGTCATAGTGGCGAGCGTATTTCCGCTCGCGGTTACTCTAATTTTATCGCTCGCTGGCATATTCGCGCGAAATGAGCGGCCGCGCTGCTGCTTGAGCGATTGTGTCGCAGGAAAGAGGCTCGACGCTGCGTGAAAAAATAGATCCAAAAGAAATTGGTCTTATCGTATGCGAATAACGCGAAAGTAGCCACGTGTGATTTTATTGAAGAAAAAAAAAAAAGAATTATAAAAACAGTATAAAAGTATGGGGATGAATTTTTATTGTTTTTAATCGGAATAACATTTATTCTCATCCCCGGGGAAAAAAGGAGCATTAGTGGTGATTTGTATATTCGCGTATGTATATACACGCAATGTATAATGTACACTAACGTTACGTATACTACTACGTATGTTACATAACGTATTTTGACGACCCTAGCGCGATAGCCCGCACCGGAAGTTCGCCCCACTTCTCTCCCCACGCGGACCTCATCTCTGTAACTCTTTTATACGCGGCCATAGCCTCTTCCCTCCGTACGTCCCTCACTCTCATCGTTCTCTCTCTCTCCCTCTCTCTCTCTCTCTTTCTCTCTCCTCTCCTATCCACAGTAAGTTCCCTTCTCTTCCCTAGCCTTCCCCCTTCAGCCTCTGCATCCACCCTGGCAGCATTGCTGTCCCCAGAGCAAAGCCAGCCATTGGGGCCACTGTGCAATCTGCCTAAAGGCACGTTCACACCGTTGAATTCTGCATAAACATTGCCAATATCCAGACGCTTCAAAAGAGAGCAACGCTATGTATCATAGAGGAATTAAATTCTTCGGCGACTTTACGTTATTTCATTGGTACACGGATGTGTTTCTCAAACGGTCATTCACATCGTCCGATGTACTGCGACTCTGCGCTGATTGATGCTGGTGCATTTTATCTGGGATCCGATTGCACCTTTAGACTGTCGTTTCCCAGCCGCGTTACTCTTCGCCATCCTGGCCACTCTGCGTGGCATAACATTACACAAAGCAAGTCATTCATGCGCTCACGCGGAGCTGGCTGCTACCAATATAGCGATTATGCACTCCCTCGTGCATGGTGTGCGAGTACGTTGTTGCTGATTGTGAGAACGGCTGAGTCTGTGCCAGGACCTGTAGATACGTCAAAGAGTATGAGTCTGAGAGACATGTGAGATTGTATGTATCGGTCGAAGGGGAGGTGTGGGGCGAGGGAAAAATAGTCTCGAAATAATGACGGTATTACGCGGGAGTCCAGAGCGCCGAGACACGTTCCAGGACGGCAAACTTCCCGGGAGTATTCCCCCACCTCCCTAAAAAACAGTATCGGGAGCTCGCTACTTACACCGGAAGTCGTTTTAGTTGGCCGGAAGTCACCCCGAAATGGTAACATCCGCTCTACTCGACTTGCTGCTTAGAGCAATGCCCGTCTTGGCTTCTGCTTGCTCGCCTGCTGTTCCTGCTGCTGCTTCAAAGAGGAGCATTTTTACCGGAAGGGATTCTATTTTCGTGTTCCTGGAGTCTGGAGGTGAAACGAAGGCCAATTACGGGTTTCTTGGACTTTCAATGGATTCGAGCTAATCGATATAACGGTAATTAAATAAAATTGTTAGGGTAGGAACAGTTCTGAATCTATGAACATAAAATGAGAATAGATATTGTGTCAGCCATAGAAATGCGGTACCTGTAAAATTTAAAGTTGCGCCTGTCGATATGCAACCGTTTGTGCTGGCGTGTTTACGTTAAAAACATGGTGCAGGTTTTGTTATGTACGACGGATTGCATGTTGCCAGGCGCTTATTAATGATACTATTTTTCAATTGTCAATCATTAGAAATGACTTCAACAATAATTTGATAACATAGAATTAAATGAAGCTCTTCTCAAACTACGCAAATGATATTTATTTTTTTTTGTAGTGTACTATTTGGAAGAAAGAGTTTTATTGGCCCAGACTTTTTTCCTTATTTACCATACGACACTGCTCGAATAGTTCAAGTTTTAGGTTAGTGTGAAAAATGGACATGGTGGGGCAGATATGCTCATCAGTGAAGTCAGTGGTTAGTTGCGATTGTGATTGGAAACGTGAGGGTTGTGTGTTAACGGTTATTGCTTGCAGAGATGGTATTGCTCGCTGGATTTCAACAGGCGGTATTATGCGAAAGTTTCTACGTTATTGGCTTCTGTTAAATCCGTATAAGAAAGTATATTATCATTCACTGAAGAAAAATAGGTCAGGCATGCCCCTATATTCTGTGACGCGCGTTTCTGATACGTATAATATGTCTGCTATGACATTTAAATTTGTAAAGTCGATTTGTAGACGTCAACTGGGCCGAGACTCGCGTGATACCATATCGCATAAGATGTCCAATCTACTTTACCCGTTCAGTCAACGGTATTATCGAGCTGGTTTCTAAAAGTGGTTAGTTGAGCGAACCACCAGAGGAACATCCGGTTTCCGTGAGACCACGCGCTTGCGTAGCACTTTTCAGTTCTTCACGCCACAACCAAGATGGTGAGTACTTCGTGAGAGTTACTTGGTCGCGCTAATCCATAAATTTACAAGCCATCCATGGTTTTGTGAGATTAAAGTTGTCGCTAGAAACTCTTGAGAACGTTTTGAAGAACGTTGAGATCTTTCGTTCTTTTATATTTTGCTTTGTTATTTATATTATTTCATTACTTGTCAGAACAGTGGGAAACGTGAATACTCCAGAAGTGTAAACATATTCTTTGACTTGGCTGTACCACGTTACTTGAAATATTCAAAATTTAATTAAGTTGTCTTATTAGATATATTATTAATTAAGATCATTTCTTTTTTATTATTTCAGTCCACACACAAGAAGAAGACGAGGAAGCTTCGTGGACACGTTAGCCACGGTCATGGCCGTATCGGTAAGCATGAAATTTGTCATTTTCTGTTCAGAAAGTGTAGTATCGTTAGTTTTATTTTAAATTGTTTAAATTTAAATTGTTTAAATTATAGTAGATTTAGATTTAGTTGTGTAGCTTAAGGTTATCTGTGTATTATGCTTTAGGCAAACACAGGAAGCATCCTGGTGGTCGTGGTAATGCTGGTGGTATGCACCATCACCGTATCAACTTTGACAAGTATCACCCTGGCTACTTTGGAAAGGTGTGTTTGTATTTTATTTAATTCATTTTGTAATTTATTATGGAACCAATACTGTGAAAATTAGATGAAGATTTGCACGCTTTCACCGGCGATATGAATTTACATTGATTATATTGCACTTACTGATTACAAGGCATAATTTCTTTCAATTTTGTGACAAATGTATTTATTTATTAATTAGAGCATATGGTTTTAGCTTGGTATGAGGAATTATCACTTGCGTCGTAATACTAAGTGGTGTCCTTCCCTCAATCTGGACAAACTGTGGACACTTGTGTCTGAGCAGACTAGGTTGAAGTACAAAAATTCTACTGACGGCAAGGCTCCTGTTATCGATCTTGTCAAAGCTGTGAGTTCTTGGAGTATTATGTTATTTTATGCAGAATTATTCTTCTTCTTGCTTATATCTATACTTTTTTTTTTTTCAAGGGTTACTACAAACTTTTGGGTAAAGGCCGCCTGCCCAAACAGCCTGTCATCGTCAAAGCAAAATTCTTTAGCAAACAGGCTGAAGACAAGATAAAAGCTGTTGGTGGAGCTTGTGTTCTGTCTGCGTAACTGACAGTGAGTTTTCATTCAGTTTATTAAAATTGATGTTTATAATATTTACAAATTCAAATGATGACATGTGAACGGGCGGACTTAATAGTGCGTACAACACTTCTCACCATGTAGAGTGTTCACTTCTGACTTATGTTAGAACATATCTTTTGAATAAGCAAATAGCTGTGTTCACTATTAATAAAATTTTTTTTCTTATTTTCAGGGCCTAAGACTTACCAACGGTAACGTACACTTAACATCTTTGTACTAATCTTAATAAAAAAAATTGAAAATTGAAAAACATTGTATATGAGGGCTTTTATTCTGTGTACCCCCTAGATGTACAACATGTTAAAAGTTTCCTTTCCCAAATACAAGTATTGCCCTTAAGCCTATTATAAAGTTTATATACCAGTTAATCATTTTTTGCTTAAAAATAGAACAAATCTGTTCTAACTATAGATATTAGCTCAAAATAATTTGTTCTCACATTTGTAACTGCATTAACTTGTTTATATTATCTATAAACATCCTTTCATTTTCTTTGTAATTTTGAGGAAAATAATATTCAATTTGTATAAGAGTACTTTTATTTAGTTGCTTATAGACCAAGTTCTAGATAGAATATAATTGAAGTTTTAAATTTTAAGAGGTGTTTAGAGCCAATTAAGCTAAATGTGGAGGAGGAGGAGGTATTTGCATCCCGTTGGCTAAAAGTGCTGGTGGAGGAGGTACAGGATTAAACATGGGTGGTCGAGGTGGTGGAGGGACTGGCATCATTGGCGGTGCAAGTCCTGGTCTAATTAGAGGAACAGGAGGTGGAGGGACTTTTCCAACAGATGGTTTTTCATTTTTAAACGCAAATTGTAAGAAGAACTGTTTAGTATCTTTGTTCCAATGTGTCCAAAATTTACCCTCTGCCTTTTCTACTTCTCTACTGGGTACCTAAAACACAAAAATTAAAATAATGAAAAACATTGTTAAGCTTATCTGGATTATTGTTATGTAATATTCAAATTTACCTTGAAAGCAATAGTTTCATATGGCTCAGCAGCAAACAATAAGTATTGCCATTTACGATCTGGAGGCTCAACACGTTGTTCATAGGCAGACATAAATCTATGCCTTGGAATTACACTGTCTGCAACTTCTGGATAGTCTACTTGAAACAATAAACTTTGCTGTCCAGACTCAGGGTCTCTCTGTTTTGTTACACGATATCCTGGTCTTCCAATTTTAACAAACTTCTTAGGCTCTACTCTGGGTTTTTCAGGAGCAAGTGTTTGAGGAGCTTCCTTAGCTTCCTTCGCAGCTCTCCTAGCTAAATTGGCTTGATGTTTTTTACCTTGAGTGTGAGCAAGGTAACTGCCCTCATTGTTGTGTAGGGTTAAACATAATTTACACTCATACGATCCTAAATGATTTTTCATAAAGTAGGGATCCTTATTCAAATCGATAGTTTCCAGAGCAAGTTGTCGCAAGCGTTCTCGACGATCACGATTATTCTCTGACCAGGAGGCGACGCCACCACCTCCTGTTTTTCCTCCAGGTCGATTTTGAAAATCCATCTTCAGTAAGCGACAAAACTAAATACCACTTCACAAACTAATCCAGATTTTTAAATATAAATTTCCTCAACAGTAAATAATGTATACAACCTATAATACAATTACGACACCCACAGACGAGTATTATCACGAAGTAATTATTATGAGATGAAGCCCTGCATGACAAAACACATAGATAAGTAGGGAGATGCACAACGCTACGGTTTTAGGCGATACCAAAATCATGGCGCTAAATCGTAGCGGCGAGTCTGGAAGTAGGATTTTGTGAGCATCGCCTCCGTCGACAATGCGAATCCCGTCGTAGCCGAGCTAAACGCGAAGAGGAACGTGTAGCTTGGCGAGCAGAGGTTCTCCGTTGTTCACCGATGATTTCCAAAGCAACCCTTAGAACGCGACCGGTAACTATGGAACTTCTCAAGAACTATTGAAACAGCCTATTGTTAA
>JARQSV010000516.1:1419463-1474382 GCA_030142285.1 Calameuta idolon | reverse complement strand
CGCACAGAGTTGCCGAACTTGCTGTTCCCATTTTCGAAACGTGCCGGCGCTTCCATCGAAAAATCCCACTAATTCCAGCATGGCTGTGATATTTTCTCTTCTGTATGTCTCTTGTTCCAGCGGCGGCGTCTGTCGTCGCAATAATTCGATCTCTCGCCGAGCGAGTTCCAACTCTCTTCTCAAAAGATCGTTTTCACGCTGTTCAATCCGAAGTGTCATGTCGCGATAACGACGCACTACCGATTCGTCGGGCAAATCGTCTTCCCTGTCTTCGCTGCCGTCATCTCCTCCGACGGCTCCCTCGTCGTCTGTTCCAGGCCCGAAGACTTCTGCACGCGCTATGTGTTCTAGCCATTCGCCGCTTGGATCGGCTTCATCCAAACGAGCGACGAAATCTTTCTTCGAGCCACCAGTCGACAAGCCTCGTCGCTTTAGCTCGGCTTTATACTGAGACACTGTAATTTTCTTCGGATCCATAGCACAACAATGTTCGCGATGAGCAACAGTATATTTTCACGAGTCTCGAATGTTCTAGATACCGGATTTCCAACAGTTCGAACCTTCGAGTTTCATTCACCTCACAACTGTTTCCATAAACGCCCTCGGATCGGACAACGTCGTACACGATTGTCTCGAATGTCACACACTATTCTTAAATCCGTTCGCAATACTCGCCAACAGCTAGTGCGTCTTCTAGAACAATGGCGCGTGCTTCTTCGCGCGTGCCCGGTACTACGAGACAACGGAAAGACGGTTACCGGTACGACGCCGAAGCTGACGCAATTTTCGTAATGTTTTCTTAAGTTTTCTCTCAATCACTCGCGTGTTTGAATCCCACTTCTGAATTTGTAAGGTTTTTCCACGTGCTGAAATAACAACTCGACTTAGGAGTGTGATCTTTTATTATTTATAACAAAGTTTAGCCGTGACCGGACGCTCGCTTCTTTCGACCAAATTTTGGGGACTGACTCCCTCCAGTTTTTCCCCCGCCACGCGTAGCTTGGCGCTGCAATCGCCTACGCGCAGCTTGGCGCTGCAATCGCCCACGCGCACCGACGTTCCTCGCGCCACGGCGCGCACTACAAATATGAAAATCGCCTCACACAATATATGTATGTATATGCAAAATAAGGAAACGCGAGTATTAACAGATTATCTTCCATTATTTTATTTGGAAAAATATTTTAGAAGTAAACCTCCAATAAGATTTTTTTTTCATATAATACATGGCTTAAACTGTAAAATTTATAAGCTTTCATCATTCTACATGTCTTGAAACATTTTGCATCAGATTTTAATTTGGATATAATATGTAGCACACATCAATTCGTGAATATTCTGACGTGTCCACTGATATGTAATTTAAACTATGAAAGTTATATGATATTCTGCACATCACAAAACATCTCATAGTAGTTTTCAATTTCGATTCAATATGTGGTGCAAAGCAAGGTATGAATCTTCTGTCTTGATTTGTACCACACAGCAGCCAGTGAATCTTCTATCTTGATATGTGGCGCAAAGCAGCCTTTGAAACTTTTGTTTTTGTATGTAGATCAAAATACCCTTTCAATGAATTAGCTATTATGAATGTGAAGCAGTCTGTGGCTCAGTTTTCTTTGATTCATTCTACATGCCCATATCTAAGTTCATCAGAGAACAGTTAGTAAATATATTTTTATATTGTATATTGCATATATACATATATATATATATATATATATATTGTGACGAAAAAATTCTATGATAATTCTAAACGAGACGATAATATAACTATTCGACACGATATGAAGTTACGCTACAAAAATGAGGTAAACTATAACGGAACGATCGCGAAAGAATACCCGAGCCGTTCGTAGCTAACAGCTAATTTTTCGTCTACAAATTACGATCTCCGTTCCCCCCGGAATACGAAAACGAAAAATACCGATTGGGCGCCAGACGCACCTTTGCGTTACGAAATCGAAATCTACGAAATAATTCCAGAAGGGACAGAGTTTGTGCTACCGGCTAACACAGACTATACGAGATGGTAGAGGGGCAGGGATCACCTAGATGTTGGTTAAGGAGTTGATTAGGAGAATGAGAACCTCGGAATAGAAAACAATAACAGGTGTCCTTTTATTCAGGACAAATTAGAAACTCAACAATTAACAATCTCTAAATTTCAAAACAAAGCAATGAAATAATATCGCTAACAATTTAGATGCTCGAAATTAAATGCAAAATAATTCCTTTTCGGAATTTACAATGTTCGGTACGTGAGCTCCCGTGAAGCGGGACAACACGTGACAATACGCGAGGTTTCGAAAAGTGAAACAAACATGTTACAATACACGCGTCCTCGAGAAGCGAGAAATCGCGGATTCCTTCTGTTAGGTCTCCAGGGTCACGAGACTTTTGCGCTAAGAAAATATTACAGAATCAAGAAATATTAGTTCACACAAGAAGTATATGCGATACACGGAATATTTTCCACGTTAGCGATACAGAAATTATCCATAGGTGGAGGCCTTGGCCAAAACGCGAAATTCGGAAAACGATATGAAAGATAGCTGTATGGAAAAGATTTCGTGACTCGTTATAAGATTCTTACCGGTATTAACGGAACTGCAGAAGATACAAAATTTGCACCCGACCATGGTGGTAACTCAGAATAGAATGATCTAGTCGCAACGTTCACCTTAGGGCTAGGACTCACGTCCCCACTAACAATCAAAGTAGTGCCTTCAAATAGCCAATAAGATCCTCGGGAGGATTTACAATACTTGTATTGATACGCCTCTACAAAAGTCATGCCATTGCGACTATTCCTCTAATACGAAAATGCAAAATACACTAGAGTGACATCTTTGGCTATGAAATAAATAAATATGAAATATTTTACAATTTGATATTAGACTAATGTCCCTAAATAAGCCTATGACCCTGGAGTTCCTGGCCGGTTGCACGAGAATTATCGAAAAGGGGACGTAAATGTCATTTGGCGACCGCTTAAGAGATCCAGGATCAAAGAGATTGTATTGTGTCTTGAGGATACTCGAAGCAACTAGGCAGACGGTGAATGATGCTTTTGTGAGTTGACCATATTTATGTTAATGAGAGATAGACCGTGTCGCAATGTCGTGCCTTACGCGTACTTGATCATTATTGTACTCCCGGATTGTTAATCGGTAGCGCTCTGGAGGATCGGTGTTATTTAATATCGTTTAGGGGACGAATTTCGGTTTTGCGTTACTTTGCGTTATCTATACAGTCCACCCCTCGCGGAGTCATTTCCTTAGCGCAAGGGTATCGTGAGTCCGTTAGCACTCGTTAACGTTAAATTCTGTATAATATTCTTTTGCTTGTATATTTTGTGAGGAATATTGTGTATAGTATACTTCTGTATTGTATCAGGTACGATTTATTTTTGTAGAATATTAAGGTCTTGTAAATTTGTAGATATTATTTCGCCAATAGGTCTTCTGGACCGCCAGCTTAATAATTCCCTTGGGGAATCTACGGTCCCGTTCTGTGTAGAGCTCGTGCATTTTGTTCGGGAACAAATCTTTCATCTCTTTCTCTTGTTTTGTTTAATAAATCGGGACGGTGTGTGGTTCCGTATTTAATTTTGAAAACTTTAATATCTGTTCGTTGTAGTTTTGAGAGTGAACTTCCCTGGTTTTCAGATTTTTATTATTGTCTCCCAAGCCCAGGACCCCACCGCATAACAGCTGGCCAGGGTATCCTTTGGAGACAGAGATGTAACTCTGGTTATGCCTGGCGCTTCGTAATTTTGGCTTTTAGTAATTATTTCTCGGGATACCATTTATTTGTGCGTCACCGTAAAGAGTGTCGTCACAATATACAGGGTGAGTCATCTAACTTGGCACAAAGGAATATCTCAGAAAGGAAGCATTTTACGAAAAAAAATGTTGGAACGAATTTCGTTTGGTTTCGAGGGGGAAAGAAAGTGCTGTACCGTGATTTTTCAATCGCGGTTGTTTTCAAGGTCTTTCGAAGATCACCTTGGCTTTTTTAAATGGCAACCTATATTTTTTTATTGCAGATTTTTATGCTGTACAAAAAACCAATAAACTTTTGTCTGAAACATTTTTTAGTAGGACCAGTATTTTCAACAAGAGAAAAAAAGAATTAACTAAGGCTTTTTCTAGCTCAAGAGAGTTCGAAAAATGCGTTGATGTTGTAGGACACCATTTTGAACACTTATTATAACGTTATTTTGCAATATTAACAATCACTAGATTATTTTCGCAATAAAAAAACATTAATTAACTTTGTTTCTTCTCTTCCGATTCTCGTATCTACAAAATCGCTATAGATGTCTTGTTAATAATTCCGGAGTCTACGCTTGATGTTGAAATAACATTGAAAATACTGGTCTTATAAAAAATGTTTCAGACAAAAGTTAATTGGATTTTTATATAGCATAACATTCTCTAGTAAAAAATATAGGTTCGCATTAAAAAAAATTGACCTTGGAAAAACCTTGAAAACCGCCGCGAATAAAAAATAACGGCACAGCATTTTTTCCTCCTCTCGAAACCAAACGAAATTTGTTCGAACAATTTTTTCGTAAAATGCTTCCTTTCCGAGACATTCGTCTGTGCCAAGTTAAACGACTCACCCTGCATATAAACGATATGGAATATGTAACAAGAACATACAGTGTAAATATTAATAACAAATACTACGGAATATTTGAAATAGCAGCATATTAATGGGAACCTTTGAAATGGTACACTACCCTATAAATATTATAATCTTGAAACCGCTCATGCTATGAGGTAAATTAAATAAATAAGTAGCCTGTGCAAAAATTTTTACGAGAATGCTCAGACAAATCTCTGAATATTGGTCCGAGCTTTGAAACTTATTTAGTAGTATTTTGGAAAAGGTCAGAAAAAATTTCTTTGGAAATCTTCTAAATAATTGTAGTATCTTCAAACGGATTTCCAAATCTGACCTCTACATTTCTTTGAAATTCTCTGCATTTTTCCAAAGTTGAGAACTAGCATGTTTAATTTTTTGATTTGATTTAAAAATCAATTTTTAGTAAAATAATTAATAAGAAACTAGTATCCAAATTATAAATGTAATATTTTACTTTCAAATAATTATTGTTTCACGAAATTATAATATAAACGTTAAAAATACGTATGAATAAGAAAATAAAAAATTTATAGTACACAAATAATACAAAAAATCTTATGATACACTTACCTCACCAGGAGTCTCATAATTAATTACCCGTTCCTGTTTAATAGTCAGTTTATCTTTATTTTTCGTATTGCTTGATGAATGCAGATGCTGCTGAGTACCAGTAAAAGCTCTTTCCATATAAAGGCTTACTCTTTTAACTTCCCGAAATGGGGGTTTTTCACCATAATCATTGTTACGTAACTAATTCTCCAAATATTTTATGAGTACTTCTTTGTTCTCTGACGTTAACACAACGGGATCTAATGTACACTTTTTACGAATAAGTCTTTGTGAACAATTGTATTAACCCCAAATTCCAGATACTAAATTGTAAACAAATTTGCTTGGTTCAGTTGATCCTTGGGCTTTCAAAATCGCCGAAGCAAATCATATGTGTCAGTTCCAACTTATTTTGCTTTATCAAATATGTACTGTTGTAATAGGGCTATATGAATGTTGCCAAAAATAATTGTGTCAGTTGTTCCAACTTATTCTGCTTTATCAAATATGTACTGTTGTAATAGGGCTATATGAATGTTGCCAAAAATAATTGTGTCAGGCTCCGTTTTAAAACAGAGTTAGCAAAGCAGTTGAAGCATCTTATCAGATGCCTGTACACATTTGATCAATTACAGACTTGTTTCTTCTGTTAAGGTGGTTCGCCTAACATCATAATAATAGTATTCTCATTCGAGCGTATGATATGTATGTGTATCGTTAATTACAACAATATTCCCTATGTAAGGTATTACCTTTGAGACAAGCTGAAGGATAGAAATACATCATTCTAACAATTTTCATATCACATATTACTTAAATAACGCAACTGAAAGAGATTTAAAAATTCCAAGATTTTCAATAAATAATCATTGTAGTAATGTTTGATGTAAAGTAATTGTCTACTAGAAATTTGATCTAATTTTACTACCAGAAAACTCAGATATCTCGAAAATATATGCTATTTCAACATTCAAAGTATACATATTTATATAGTGAAAATATGGCTACTTTCGTTTTGTATGTTTTGTAAGCAAGATGGAAGCTAAATTTGAAATTTTGTACGCACAACCGTTTAGTATCTGTTAAGATCATATATAAATTTCAGATCCGTATCTTCTATATAAGATATTGTATAAAAAATGCAAATTACTTATTTACTAAGTATTTATTATCATAAATCATTGTCGAAGAAAAGGAGTTGCTCCACTGCAACAGTACCCAGCAGAGAAAATCATAATTCTTCAGAGATAAGCAAACAAATTTTATAAGAGTAACATAAACTGCATTTTTTCATGTAATTGAGAAATAGCTAGTTTTCTGATTTTATCAAGAATACATGGATTCGCAGAGTAACTCGGAGTTATAAGGAGAAAAGATCATTCTCTGAAAAACTTTGAAAACATCTTACGTTTGAAATATATTAATATAATGTGAAATTTTTCGAATTTCTATGATAGTTTACTCATACAAATTTATTACCGTTTATCTAAGATACTTCATATATTTGACATTTATTTTCATAAAAAATTTTAGTACAATTATTTTGAATCGTGTTCCAAAACAGCAAAAATATTGGTTATTTTTAGAGAATTTCAGAAAAATTATCCCTACAAAGGAATTTTCAGCATAAACGAATTTTTCCTGCCATTCTCATCATTTTTTCCTATTTTTCTTTATGAAAATGGTTTGCAGAGTTTTTCAACCAAATTTGTTCCACCAGAGTACACCTGAAACTAAAGAAGATTAATGTTAACGATGAAAGATAACATATCATTTATGTAATTATTTAATAATGTAAATTACAATCGAAATATCCTAAGTCAGCTGTCACATTCGCTAAGCATATAGAGCACATACAATGTGACGGTTATACTTAAGAAAACCATATTCAATATGTTTCCCTGATTGGCAGCCACTGAATAAGCAAGTATAGATGATTTAAAGTTTTATATATTTTAAAAATATTTTAAGTAATTTTATCTAATATTGTGCACTCAATACATCTCGGCTTTCAGATTATCCTTAGTGTCATGTTCTTTTGCTTAGAAGCAATAAGCTCTTTCAGGGTAGTAATAGTCTTTATATTCTGGACGGTAAACTCTAAGTGCATTAGTGCAATCACCAAGGAAATATTGGTAAAGAGGGCCAGTCTCGTGTTTTCTGAAAATCTGAACGACGCTTCGCGTGTTTAATTGTTTTTTCGCGATTGTATCGTCGATTTTTCTTTATACGTCTTGGGTCTTCCTTACGTCAGATGACATATAGATAGATACATTGCCAATAGATGTTTCAGAAGTTGTAGTCAGATTTTCAAGAGGCGGGAATCCCACCATCTTGTACCTCACATTCTACAGCTCCGAATCTTTATTCTGAAATTAATCTAGTCACTTCAAGTTTCCGACACGTCCTAACCATCATCAAGCTCTCTGCTTGGATAGTGATAGAAGCGAGTACTGCGTCGCTTTAAGGCACATATCAAGAGACGGGTAACGTCGATATCTTGGACAATAAAAGAGACCAGAGACATATGAAGCGAGGGACCCCTCACTACTTGAAATAAGTGACACTACTTGGTCCCGACTACTTGAAATGTCTCATAGCGAACAAAATATTCAATACTTTTTAAAAAGAATTATATGTTTTATCAATGTTTCTAAAATGTATCTGAATATTTTTTGTCCTACGAAAAGTGACGCCCGAATATAATTCAAATATTGCCCTTGAATATATCAGGTGTTCATTTTCTTTCCTATGATACAGAATTAATTTGCTTATTCCAACTGCATGCTTCGCTTGCTCTGTAGAGCTGCAGGATATGTTTAGCAGTTCGTATTGAAATAATTTCCGGGAATTTGATTTGCAAATTTGAAATCGCATTTCGCGTCGTTGCAGTAACAATAGTATTATAATTAGAATTGTACAGACCGGTTAACGCAAACAGATGATTTTGTGCCGTTCGTGTATATCAGCTGAAATCATTCTTGTCCTGGTAGGAAACGAGACGTTAATCCATGGATAATAAATTCGGGAAACCACCAAACAGAATTAACGCAATGTAACGCATCATTCCATTTCGAATTCAAAATTTATAGTTTTCAGTTCCCATGAAAATTGCCTTTACTCGTGCTGAATTTACTGTAACGTAGTGTCCTTAAGTAGTGCGCTACATCGGGTTTTGAAAGAAGGGGAGGACAAGGGATAATCAGATTTTCGGTAAGTATAGTTCTGACCGCTTTAATAGTGTAAGAATTTCTTAAGTAATCTGATTAATTAAATTTACTGTTTAACTTTTAACCCAGTCAACATTTAAAAGATACACTTGTGATACCTTTATTTATGAGATATTAATAAAACACACTTATATTATATGAAACATTGACGCATTCATATATTCTGTGAGCAATGTTTATTATTTGCATAATTTTGTTTCTTTAATAATTATTTGTTGACTAATGAAAATATATCTATATGTACTCTGAATGCGATTATACCCAGGTGCAGTTCGTTTACTTGGCGCCATGTAATTGCCCCTGAGAAACTATTATCCGTAGAGTGTCGCCATTTCAGGATAAATGTAAAATACGTAAAGGAATAGTCGTTCAAGCGCAATGCGTCCCAGAGGTCCTTGTGCACTGGAAGTAATAAATATTTATGTACAGACGCCACGAGACGTAGCATACTCCATTTAATTTCTTGTCGTATCACTCAGTGTGCCCAGGAGCCTCTCAAGAAAGGGATAGAAGTTACCTATTCTTCATAAAAAAATAAACATTCGGCAATCCGCATAATAATGTTCAATTAAATCTTAAAATCTTCATTCTGTACATAACTGTCGAATGTTTCACTATATAATAGCCGACAGTGATTTCATAGTTGGTGCTGTCTTTAATACATATTTCATAGTGCATACGAAATCGTTATACACGTTAACATATGAAATTGTACCGAAAACCTTAGAAAATATTGTGCAACAAAATTACAGCAATTATTATCAAACGAACTTCGGTTCATACTTGATTGCTCAAGCAGCGGCGTTCCAGCGTCGCACTTTCATAATGCTCATGATTTTTGTGCGACCCGTGTATTTAGTCAGGTAGTTATTTAACACCTCACGAGAGGAAGTTGAAGCATTAAATAAGAGAGTGGCGAGAACAGCCATCTCATTACACAGCCCGTTAAGTTTTCAACGAAGCTTGCAGACGCCAAAGCTTGAGTGAACCAATAATTTCTCCTTGCCAGAATTTGTTTCGTTTTCGGACTTGATTACTCTGAGAAATATACTCCTTCTCATGCGGCAGTCATATTGCTGGTTGGTATAAGATTTTCTATAATAATTATTACCTTTTATCCTTTTTTTTTTTGATTGATAGAGAAAGTACGAAATGTACAATAGAGAAGGCTTTGGGACACTGTCCATCTAGTCGTACAACTTCCTTACCGACTTATGATACATATCACATTGGTTCTTATATATTATCCTTAATCTAAATATAGAAATTCTTCGTTCGTGACTTATTTATCCTTTTATCATTTTATCCTATCTGCTCTTAAATATTATAAAGTAATTTTGTAGATTCTTTATTACACTTGAATTTTGTTCTTAGTATCGATATACTTTTTATATTTCCCTTTCGTCGCACTTTCAGGAAGGGTACTTGTTGTTGTCTCTGTCAAAGCTTTCTACCTACAGATGACTAATTATAAGCAAAAATGAATTTATAGCCACATTTAGTACTTAGATGATGGTAAGTATTTCTGAAGGAACGTGCACAATGACATTTTAAAAACTCTAGTATCGACACTGCTATTATAATTTACCCGGAAAAAGAACTTTGCACTTGTTGATGGAATTTATAGGATGTGATTAGCCAGGCAAACTACGTGTATTCTCAAGCAATAACATCGCAAATGTGTGTTAATTCCCCAAGAATACACGTCGCCAACCTGACCGCCGACGACCAATTCACCTCATTCTGCGTATCGTTGTATTCTGTTATCTGAAAATGTATACATAAAAAGTGAGTGTGCACCATGGTGAAATACTGAAAGAAATGAGCTAATAATAAATACATATAAATTAAAATGAATTATTTAGATATTTCGCCTTTATTTCAATTTTTTTTGACTCTAGATAATTAACATATTTAAATATTAACCGCGCAGATATAACTTGATCCATATATGTATTCCTAATTATAAAAATGTTATGATATTTAAACCTATATAATTTCTTTGAGATTTGATGAAGAAATTATTCGTTCTATTGCGTAATAGAATTTTTAAAAAATCGAATTCAATTTAAAAAAGTAATACATATAGGTATAGATAACTAAATGTAATTTTTGCTAGGACTATTCCTATGAAATTGCATGCACTTTCATCCACATATTATACATACATTTTATTCCTGTATTCGTGGAAACGCATATTGCATCTAGTATAATCAATCGCCACAAGTCCGCGTTACATATGCGTACGCACGTCGAGCACCCAAATGGTTTTAAACCATTTATCTGTAAAATAGCGGAATGGCAGATTCGGGTCACTTGTTATCCTGCATTTAAAAACCGACAGTCTCTTAAAATCTCAAAGTGCATTGAATAATTGGATTTCTTAACACCAGTTCAAATCGATCAGTATTTAAATACTGTTGCATTAAGTTACTGACATTTTTAAGAAAAAGTAATATAGCAATTATAGTAGAATATCGATTACGTATCGCGTACCTATATCGTCTAAACATACTTGATCGCTGCAAGATATTTTTTATACTCATTCTTAAATCCAACATAAGATCCATTAGTTTTACACGTACATAGCTCTCGCTTATGCTGCGAGAAATTAATGATATGATAACTTAGTGGATCGTGGATACTTCAGGAAGAAAAATATTCAACGTTGATGGGAGCAGCTGTGCAAAGTAATGATAATAAAAGTAAACATGATAGCGAATATTATCTCGTACAGAAGAACTTAACCACATGAAAGTGTTCGATTGGCTGAAGATTGTCAAGTATAATAGTTTGAATAAATACAAAAAAGATATTTAAAGTACGGTCAATTTTTTTTAGTTTCATGGAAACCATATTTGAGGTGTTATTATGCAAATTTTGAATCTGCTGAAATATAAGTTTTACTGCGAAACATGTATGCAGTATTGCGGATATTTAAAGTTAATAAATAAAATTAATAAAAATTAAGTAGATTCCAATAGTATCATCCACTTAGGAAATAGTTTTTCCATTGTTTCCAGGTCTGAATATGACAAGATGATGCATATAGGGTGATGGCTGTCGAGTCCAACACCTAGTTTTATATTTCCAATCTAGTCTAACGGCCATGGTATCGACATAAAATCTGTCCGGTGATATTGTACTCTGTCCTGTCCATTATTTTGACCTGAATTGTAAACACGAATCACGATGCATCCTAAGTTTGTGGCAAACAATTTATTCAAAATGTCCTTGAACAATAAAGAGCCATTTGTTTTTCAAATACAATCACACGATCCGAGTGCAGTCGACGTAAGTCAAGTGCATGTTGACGCGGTGTAGCTGGGGATAGTAAAAATGAAGGTACATTCCAAAATTCACGTTTATTTGTACTGCGAGCATAGTTGTGTGTTAGTTAATTACATGCACATAAATGGAGACAAGACTGAACGGCATAATTATGTGCTTAGAAGATTTGATTAACTAATTTTCACATGCAAATAATTTCAGCATTCTACATATGACATATCAAATATTGTACAAAATATATATTTTTTTCTTCTATTTGAACTCGAGGAGAGGCAGAATATCTTCCGTGCATTGCGTAATCGTCAGTAGCTCTTACAAAAAGAAGGTTAGGTTAGGTTAGGTTAGGTTAGAATCCGATATTGTATGAACTTTTGAAGGTACCGAGAAATCACGCGGAACTGCGAAACAATGTAAGTTGAGACAACGTAAGTCAGGGTATGGGAACGGCTGTATTATAATATTTGCCATTATCTTAATGCATTACTAAAGAACTATTATGACGCACTGATTGTAAGAAGAAAAAAAAGATACACACAAATATGCATAATAAAATCAAGCAATCCATAAGAAGTTCTTAATGAGTCACGAAATTTCATAAAATAATTAAATGAGTCTCATTCAAAATCTTATGTATCTAAATTGCATTTTGTGTTATTAGAATATTGAAAAAACTTGAGTACTGTTACAAAATATGGTAAGGAATAACATTATTGTAATATAAAGACATGTGCTTTCAACGTTTCGTAAAGAGGAGAAGGCATCTTATTTTGCTTGGACAAATAAAAGAAATGTTTTTTTCATTGTATAGGCGATAGAGAAAAACTAAATATCAAATACTGTCACAACGGCGGAAAACCTATGAGCTATGAGAAAATCGATATCCTGGGAAAAACATGAGTGTAAGCAAGACATACATCTTTTAATTAGACGAGCTCTGTAAGTGTTGTCTAAATAATCGAGTAATTTTCTAGTAATACTCTGTTCATAATAGATAAGGAAGTTAGCATTACGCTACAGACTTGTTTCAAGTGGGTGCGAATCGTGTAACGTAACACGAACGGATTTGCAGAGTTGAACGCTAATTCCCAAGCACATTGCTCTTTGCCGCCTCCTTGCCTCAGCATTCTATTTTTATATACCTATAACTAGATGTCATAACTATATTTTCCTCGTAAGCACCATTAATCCTTTACCTCTTGAAACCCCCTTATAGGTTATGAAATTAGCAAATCTGATATGCATTCGAATAATAGCTTGCATTTAGATATTATATTAAGATATTACAATATATGTGTATTTTTAATCGGATATCTTCATTATGCGGTACATTCTTTTAAAAATTCGCAAAAGGATGTTCGTATGTCAGATTTGTTTTGGTTTAATTTCCAATTAAACATTTCGAATAAACCGATTAAACTAAGAGTATGCTTAGTGAATATTACGATTCCTATATATTGGGTGAGATGAAAATTGTAACAAAAATCAAAAAGTTTAATTTATCATTTGAGAGATTTTAACTTTTCTGTCTGCTTTGAGCGTAGGTATTATACAAAGGGCGCAAGTAGATACCCCCAAAGATAATTCATTTTTTGATATTTCTTCAAGTAGGGTGTTTTTAAGTCGACTAAATAAGTAAAATGTTTCCCTGACCTCAATAAGATAGGAAAAAGTTTGCAAAATAAATGTATGCCTCTCTTTCGAAGTAGGTATAGCTATCTACACACTTTTCCTTTTTTTCCTAAAATGTATCTACGTAAGTGTCACATTAGTATCAATTCTTACTATTTCATTATTTTTTATACGAGTGAGAGAAGAACTCTTTTAACCCCTTGCACTACGAGTTAACTCGGAAGAAGCCGTGCCCCAGTGATGTGTCCAAAAAATTCAAGTTTGGCTTAAAATTTTTATCACGAGTCAGACTTGTGAAAACAGTCGAAGGGTATATACGTATTATGAACTAGGGTATGTATTATGGTGGTATGTATTACTGAGTTGAAATGAATGACAGGTTTTTAACGAAATTCTATTGCGATGGTAGTCTTACGGTTGTTCTTGGCGTTGCTTACTTATTGTTAGCTCACTTCTCGGGCAGTTTGATAAAGCAGGAATCAAAGCAGCTATGAAACTTTTTGAATTTATCATCGTTACGTATATTATATCGTAATGAAACATCAGATTTTTTACTTGAGGTAAGGATAGGTTAATAAACTTTCATTTCAGAAGTAGCTATTTAGCAACACTAGTTTCCTATTGATCACATAGAGGGATGGACTTCATATATTTATAGCATGAGACTCAACCAAGTCTTTTGATATATTTATAGAATTTTCAAATTCTCTTAAGGTAGTGTGGTAGAATTATGTTAGAAAGTGGACCTATATTTTTTAAATAGCTAATCGAAAGAGCTTAATCAGCTGCGTGTGCTGGCTCAAAGCAAAATTTGTTTACTTACCGTCTAGTTAAAGAGATATTGATTATTAAAGTTGGGCGAAATTAAGGTGGTAGGGGCAAAATGGTCGTAATTAGTTAGATGTCCTTAATTCTCGCAAGAGTTAGCAAGTTAACCTATGCATCAGAATATATTTCCAAGCAACTTGATATATGAGGCGTTTACTGTAAAAAAAAATAATCATCATTTAACGTATACTTATTGAGAAATTACTTTTAAACGAAACGCATATTTTTCTTATTGTTTTGTGATGTTTAACCAATTATATATGGCTATTGATTTTACTTCAGCCAAATTTTACCATACCGCCTTAATCCATTTTTAAAAAAACATAATACACGTAATATTCCTTTTAGCCATTGTAACAAAACCTTCGAACTATTCAGGAAGTAAAACGTGCGATTTAACGAAACTTCGAGAAATTTCTAGAGAATGGAGAAAAAAGAATGTTGATCGTTCGACTTACTATCATGCATGAAAAATCTTAGTATAAAGTTCCTGTTGAGTATAAAAAAAAAAAAGAAAAAAGTTTGCATCTTGAGTCTATAAAAATCGATCGTAACCAAGCCAGAGTAAATCGTATGTCCAAGTAAATCGAGAAACTCCTCGTCCATTCGTTCATGAGGATTTTGATAAAAATCGAAAGTACCGAGAAAGTGCGAAATGGATACGATACGGTAAGATTGCTGGAAGAGGAATCCGTAAAAGTGAGAATCTTACAAAGCGCTTCGTCAGTTCGATGCTGCACATAAAATGTGCGAGCTTCTATGTGTGTACATGGATAAGGAATGTCGAAGCTGTGAAAGACCATAAATAACGTACGTTCAATCCCGAAATGTAGAATTGAAATTTCAATTGTAAATTTTCAAAAGTTTAAAACGTGTCGTGGGGAATCGCGAAAGGCTGCATCGCAACTACAGAATTAAGTACCTCCTTTTTCGATAAAAGACAAACATCACTTTCTGAAACTTACAGAATATAATAAGATTTTTCAATATGCACAAACGAAGAACCTAACTCTTAGCTAATTTCA
This sequence comes from Calameuta idolon, assembly GCA_030142285.1. Classification (NCBI taxonomy): domain Eukaryota; kingdom Metazoa; phylum Arthropoda; class Insecta; order Hymenoptera; family Cephidae; genus Calameuta; species Calameuta idolon. The sequence continues at coordinate 1,459,174 of JARQSV010000516.1, read as the reverse complement.
TAAAATATGAAAGAATAAATTTTTATATTATATTTAGTAACACATCGTTACAAGCGAGTAATATATTTATCACGATACAAAATATTTATTGGTTAAATTTCATAAAACCATTACTATAAATAACTAGCATATGAAATTAATGAAAAATATAACTGTTACCAACGGTATGAAATAATATCAATTTCAAGTGGGTCTTTAGTTAAAATTTAGGGCAATATGGCATATTTTACTATGGTGCGTTTTTGGATTTACCCTTTTGGCGTGGTTTTAATTGGGTTCATCGATCTGCAAATTATTACAAGAACGAGAAATCAGCACACGACGATCGATCATAATTACATAAATTATAGATAGGTAATGTTAACAAGAACTGTGTGAAGGGTTATACATTCTATTGAGTTCTCGAAATGAAATATTTCGGTGCCGCTAGCCGCAATAACGTAGGTTGGTATACCTAAGCTTGGATCTTAGGATCACCACACAAATGAATCAAGGATTCTCTGCATTACGAACTTCCCTTTACAGAGAGAACACTGAATAATTTTGAATATTCATCAGCTATGACATGATTGGGTGTAAATAGTTAACATACTACTTCCGAGCACTCAAGCTGATCGCCATAATAAATTTCATAGGTCTCAATCATATCTTCGAGGCCAATAGTTGTACAAGGTGTGGGAATTTCATCTTTCGAAATCTAACGAGATACTTTTTAATTGGACAAATGCGATTAATAGCTCACGCTTCACGCTAAGTTTAATTGCGCGGAAAGTTTACGCCGGGGAGAATAGGTTCTGCTCTGATGTAAGTTGGTATAGACGATCAGGAAGAAACTGATTGTCAGAGTTTCGCGAACGTTAGTGTTGAGATTTTCGTGAAAGTGCAAAGTGACGATTATAAGACGATATGCTCAACGCGAACTTGTCATTTATTTGTAAGAAGATTATCGAAGATTATCGCAATTTTGAGGTGGCCACGAGGTACCATTACTAGTATCGAAGTACGTGGCTCGAATTTACCGTTGTCTTATAAGTCCTATCGTATAATCCTTGTACTTGAAACTTTTGCTCCAGCTCATAATTCTGAACTAGCCAGAGTTACAATAACGAGGAAATAAATGTACGACAGTTGCAACGGAATACTTAAAATTTGTATACTTTTAGTTCAAGATTCAGCATTTTCCTAGTATCTCGTGAAATGATTGGACCACCGTTTGATAATAGTTAATTATCTCGAATCGAGTAACGTGTTTCCAAAAACAGAAATGGAAGCAGCAACGTCTATCTGGGAAACAAGATTTTATTCGAAAGTTTTCCGGGCGCCATGGCGCCAGAGGAAACGCGCTAGTATGTCGGAGTGCTGGAACAAAATTCATTTGACCAAATTAAACAGAGTTTAGCAATTTGCGCTTAATCCATTTGTCGGGAATCCTCTGTTCGTCTGCCTGTCTGCCTTCAGTTCCCATTCTCCATCCTTTCACTTTCGCATTCTCCTGTTTTTCCCCTCTCGCTTTCTCACCAACCCTTCTTTTCCATCCTTCTTACGCGTCCTACGTTCCTGCGTTCCTACTTGTTCCTCCCTTGAGATCCGCACATCCCTCTGGCTACCCATCGTCACATGTTCCTACTTCTCCCTTTTCCCCTTTACACGCGCACCCCTCTTCTTCATCCTTGTACCAACCCATCCCTTCCTTAAGCTCTTTTACCTTCCCTCTGTTTTCGGCTTCTTCCTCAACTAAGATACGTCGTCTTTCGCCTTTTCTATTTCTATCTCTTTCTCTGTTCATCCTTTTATTCCTTGTGATTCATTCGTCTCTTGTATTCCTGTCTTTCTTTTCCTTTCTCCCCTCTTCTCTTTTTTTACTGTTTCGACTTTCACTATTATCAAGGAATTGTTTCTGCTCGCTCGGAATGGCGAAATCCCATCTGAGTGTATTGGCAGTTGTGTTTGGGTTTTATTTTCATCCAATCGACTGGGACCTTTAAGATCACTTGGTCGGAAACCGGGATGTTTTAGCGGGGAGAGAATTAGCTACTATATCGCGAAAAACACACTCGCGAATTACTTGACTATCGACGCTTTTCAATTAACAATTAGTTTTCCCTCCATTGCAAAGCTCTTTATTGGGTTGTTGCACTCGCCTAGAAAATTTAATTAAGGTCTACACAGATTCTTTCTCCGACCCAATAGCTCTCCCATTGATCCTGCCCGCTCGAACATCAATTTCTTATTATGCACAGTCTTTGACAACATTTTCATCTTTTCAGAGTTTTACGTTAACACATCGTTATAATAGTGCATTCACACCAAGAACATAAATTGAATAATCATACATAAATCGTTATATAATTTTGTACCTCTCAGAAAATTTTAAAAGTCTATAGACAAATCGATATCCACGTGCACGTAGATTTCATGGAAATATTATGTTCTGATAGGGCAGAATGTTCGACAATGGTGCTCCGAGTTGAAATGGATGAAATTCGCTATTTCAAAATCGAAGAGAAAATGTTGACTTTATGTAGAGAGCAAAAGAGGCGAGTGTTCTGAAGCGCTGCAGAGCGTCGCTAAATGCACCCGAATGGAATGGAGAATCTGTATTAGGGTCACGTTCGGTGTAGTTGGGACAGATATAGCGACCGCATAATATATTCTATCACGCGGTTGGAAGCTTGCATGATCGTGATATGGAGCTGTGAATGGCCCTTTAATGAACACATGCAAAACCGACAACTAATTTCGACATTGGCTAGTGACATCTACATGCTTAACTTACTCTCATATTCCTCGTCATTTATGAACTGCTCAGACTTAAAAAAAAGAAGAAGAAAAGAATACGCTCTATTCATATTACGCGATAATTATAATAGTTTTGGTGTAAGTAGAACTTAATAATTTGAAAGTAGGTGATGTTTCTATATCAACTAAAACTAACGGGTGAATTAAATCGGAAGTGGTAAAATAGTACAGAGAGGAAATTATTTCTTTTCAAATAAAGAAAAGTAAGAGTACCGATATTTGAAAACATGTTGAAATATAAACATTTGGAGAGTAGATGATAATTGAAATTAGTGGTCATAAATATATGCAAAGGATGGTAATATTACCATTACATATGTATGTAAGTTCGAAATTTCAATTCGAAAAACAAAGTGTCGCCATTCCGTGGAAACACATGGTAAATCGATTTTTGAGTAATCCAAAGTAATTTATCGAAATGGCCCGAAGATCGATTCTCGGAGACGAAGAGAAGACCGTCATAAAGCACATTTGGGGTAACTCGAGGTTCGTAAACCCCGAATAACACAGACACTGCTTTCAAAGTAGAACCTCCCTTCGTTATATCCTTCGCGCCTCAGGAAATATCTGGAGTCGACTCAATAAAACTACCCCTCCTAATGTAATTCACTCTCTATCTAGTGGGAAACGAGGGGGTAAGACGAGCGAAATTGATGAACTCAGGATTGTAGGGGTAGGAAGTGGCAGTGTATTGTCTTGACATGGTGAGCTAGGGTATGCGCCCCCTTTACACCCTACGAATCTACCCTGTGCCCTATCATTGTTGTACTATTGTTGGAAACAGAGTCACCTGGCAATGGGAAAAGCTGGTTGGTTAAGGCGATTAACTCGTTCCACTTCGATCTTAGGACGGGTATCATTTTATCAGGATTATTTTGATAATCTCATTGGGAAAGTGATTCCTCGACTGTTATCCTCGTTGATCATTTTCACATTTTCTGTTTCTTTTCAGAATCAGACTCCTAGCAATTTTTATCGTGGGAACTTTTTTACTTTAACTATCGTATTACCCAAAAAAGTTGATTAATAAATCATCATTTTGTATACGAACATCATTATCGAAAAAATAAATTTGACATTTTGAGATCGTTAACATCTAACAAAAGTAACATTTTTTTATAATTTTTTTTTTTTAGTCGCAGACATGCCGTTTGAGCAGACATTGATCACCGCAAGACAATAAATACCACGCACGAGATGGCTGACAGTAACTGCTCCTGTTATTCATTTTCACTAAAGAAAATTTGTAATACACTTTAAATTGTTTACTTATATGTAAAAAGAGTAAATAACATTTTTTTAATTATTGGCAAATAATGCCAAAGTTGACCCCCTTTTTCATGCTTTTACACTGATTTGCCCCCTTAGAGGGACCTCACAGTTTTAATACTTTTTAACACAAATTTTTTTATACCATTTTAATTGTCACTTCACAGACGTATCGATAATATTTTTTTTTATATTTTATTGTTGAGTAACAATATTCTAATTTTTTTTTTCCAGAAATTAACGTCAACTATTATTACTTTCATTAATTAATTGCACTACAGCTTTACTATCGGGATCACTTAATTGATTACGCTATTTCATCACTATTATCGTAAATACTGTTTTCGTGTTATCGACTTATCAGATGCTCAGGATAGATGGTCTATCTATTACGTATATAATTATGGCATTTAAACTACTTACGCTAGAGATTTTCAAGTACATAAAGTACTGTATTCCGCCTACAATAAATTCTCGATTTTTTTTCCTTTGCTCGAGAGAGGAGAGGAAGGTCTTATGCATAAGATGCATAAGATACAAAGAACATTGAGAGTGTACTAGACACACCTAATTCATTTTGCAAGAAAAAATCTGTCAAACGTGGACCGAATACTAGCTTAAATAAAAACTAGAGCAGAGTGACAATACGTTCCACCCTAAACGCTATCCCCCAAAGTATCCACCATTGAGAAAGGTCAACAAATTAAGGGAGTACGAAGATAATAAGGCTGAAATAAATCGAGCTTCTACTGTAATTAAATTTCACCATTTGTTATAAAAGAAAATTAATAGACCAGGTCTGTTACGTATTGCTTTGTAAAAATATACAAAATTTAACTTTTAAATTTAGAAACAATTCATGCAATTTTCATAATTATCATCATCACTTAGCATGACATCCAGTCAATGTGAAGTAGTTAAATTCTTATCTGCATGGTTAACAAAAGAAATTCGATGAAAATAAATCGAAAGCAACGACTTTCCCTTGAGTTTTGAAGTTACAAAAAAAATATTAAAACCCTTGAATAAACTTACAGAAATACGTATAAACCATATTCCAAAAAAAGATTGCGATAAAGATCGAAATGGTTCAATAAATACGCTGGTTATGAACTGACTAGAATGTAATCAGTCAATAGTGAGTAATTGGAGCTTCGCTTGAAAATAATTGGGAGAACGTAGTGAAGAAGTTGTCGGTGTATATCTTAAGAAACATTGAACAACGAAGAAGAATTCTTTTCCGGACAATTGAGCCGAAGGCTTTTGGTTTTCTCTCTTCAATGCCGACCTAGTGCTTCGGGGATATTGTAAACAATGGGATCAGTGTACGGAAACAAAGCCCGGCACTTAGCGGCGAATTAGCCCTGGCTGGGGGCGCCGCTGTCGCTCTTCATTACAGGAACGCTACCCTAACGGCCCTACCTGCTACCACTCTCCCTTCTGCCTAAGAAGCTCTAGAAAACAGCTCTGTCTCCTCGTAGCATCCACGTGTCTCTGTAAGCCTCTACACATTAAATCTTCGTTATACGACAAATCTTACCTCTTACGTCTTGCGCCTTGATTTCACTTTGTGCCTGATAGCAATTAACTGTAAAGTGGTATTTCGTTCTTATCTATGTAGGTAACACGAAGGTTTCATACACGATTAAATTTCACGGGAACAAGATGGTGAAGTCTGAAAGGTATTGTCGTACACGTAATAATATTCTCGCAATGAGTTAAAATATTTCGAAACAGGTTGAATTAGGTACAACTCAAATTCGCTACCGATATATTCAGATGTACTGCGTAAATATATCTACGATATACATACAGTATAAAAGTATTATTTTCGTGGAGAAACATGTCATCTATAGTGGAAAGGGAATACAAATTGTTTTTAAGTAACAAAACATACTGGATAGCACATATTAGGTACAAGAATATTAAAGAAATATACATTTATATGTAAAATGACGAAGAGAAAGGTAAGATCACAAAAATCTCGTGATCGATTACATCCAGATGGAACAATTTTGAAACGTGTGTGGGTCGAGTGCACTAGTTTTACATGTAGAGAAGGTGATGCTGAACGTATGAGCAAATCGAGGATAAAATTGAGAGAAATAGTGAAAGAGTGGGGAGGGGTTGGCGGGGGAAGGGATTGTTGAGGGTCGAGAGCTCATGCTGGCTCACAGACCGAGCGACGGCGTAGAGATGCGGAACGGCGGCGCCGAATAGAGAATGGCGCTGGTAGAAGGAGGCCCGTAGCAGCATCCATTGTCGAAGCTTATTGAGAATCTGCCAATAGCCTCGAATTCAATTTGACTAGTGAACCACGCATGCTGTTTAATATACAGATATCGTATTCTGTCTGTTCTGTGCTCTGTTACGTCGCTATACCTAGTTATACGTCGCTTTACATTGCGATAGGTTGCCTGCGTTGGTACACCCACGTTTCAGCTCTTTTATATCCGGAGTCGCATAGCTTTAGGAGCCTTTAATTTCGTCGTCATGCCCCGGTACTAGAATTCTAGGCATGTAAGAGCGTGAAGAAATGCGCTATAGGAAGATGTGCGTGCGTGCGTGCGTGTGTGTGTGTGTGTGTGTGTGAGAGAGAGAGAGAGAGAGAGAGAGAGAGAGAGAGAGAGAAAGAGATGGTAGGGGGGTACTACGGGCTAAGTGAATGAGTGAGACAGCTAAAAGAAGGTAAGAGGGAGGGAGGAGGGATTCGTACCGCCGTTTATCTCAATTTAGCGGATCAGCATCGAAGCCGGACGATTTTTCACTTTTTCAATTTTTCACCGTGTCGCAATGGCGGATGGGACAGATAGAGGGACAAACACGATGTTTCCGTTATTGCAATTCCCTTCCAGTGCAGGTATCTATATAGATAAGTACTGTAGAAGGCAGAGGGAAACAAGCGAAACTCTTGAGCCGCTATTATGCCGTATTTCCCGGAGGGATATTTCGTTTCGGTTCTGACTAATGACTAGAATACAGAAACGTGGTTGGAGGAGAATGTTTCACCCTCTCTCTATCTCTCTCTCGCTCTCTCTTTCTCCCTCTTTCTCCCCCCTCCCCCCCTCTCTCTCTTCGTATATGTTTGGAGTCTCTCTTTCTCTTCTAAGTCTCACCTTCAATTATCAATGGATCAAACGACCCAGTACTCGGCTGAGTGGCACATTGTTACAAGAAAAGCACTACTTAGTTCTCCCAATGGTTAGAGTGAGGGCGTTCGAAAACAGGATTTTCTCAGACTTGGTAAAGCATGCTTGATGCTGTGATCGACAAATATTTTGGATCATTTATGCCCGCCGATTTTGAATGGATTTCTCTCAATTAAATCCAACCCAAACGTCAACGATGTTGAATATAAAATTGGGATATCGGATATGAAAGATGTTTCGTGTGTATATAAATCAGTTCGCTATTTAACATTGTTCGACGTACTAAATTTTTTATAAAAATATTGAATTTTATTCCATGTATTCAACTTCAACAGCAACTTCAATGTCGTACCGTTCAAATAATTTTAGATATTAGAAATATCTGGGAATTATCTAATGTACATGTACGTTACTTAATCTGGATCGAGTATTTTTGTTTTGATTAGTGTAACTCCATGCATCAGCTCTAATATTTTGAATACATTTGTGCGAAATTTCGATCAGTGTTACTGGCATCGTAGTAACACCATTTTGTAGTCTACCATATTGCTCTGCTGTAAGAACATTCAGCGTACAATGTAGAACAACGTTGCTAACATTGATAATTTGAAAGTAACAATTGAGATGTGAAAAATAGCACTCGTTTTCGTCACTTATCGGATTAATATATCGGGTACAGAATGGATACAACCTAAAGACGTCAGTGTAGGTTGTATAGTTAGACCGATTGAACTTTAACTGCATCTAAACAATAGTGCAATCGAAACTTTTATCGTTCCTGTCCATACCAAATTTTTCATTTCCAATATTTTTTTGCCAAAGATAAAGTGTGGTAAACCAATGTAAATCAATGCAAAACCAGTCATCACCTATGACAAAAGAGCATTGCCAATGAAATCTTTTACTGCGGGTAATCAAATAATATTATAGTGCAACGTTTCAATGAGTGAATAAATGTATATTTTCTAGATGCTATAATGAATTGTCTTCTGAAATATGTAAACGGAAACGTTTTGTTAGAAAAGGCACTATTTGATAGCAACTAGTAGCACCCATTAAAGTGCATATTAAACCACCTTGCAGTAGGAAAATAAACTACTATATAGTGTTATTAACGGTTTACTGCAGTCTGGTATTATTATACTAAGCACCAAATGAACTTGTAGTTTACAAAATGATGGTGTTAAGCATAACTATGAGGGATGTAATGTATTCTTGTATGTGCAACGGCTGTTTTACACCGCTCACCGACTTTACGATGTATAGCACTTTTGGTGTTATAATGCCGTAGAATTAGCACTTTTTCTTTATAAGTTTATAACGTAGAGCATATTTTGGTGCGACGAGCTTTGATTGTGCTTTTTGGTGCGAGTTCGAAGTTTTTTTCTTTTACAATATTATTGTTATTAGTATTATTATACATATATTAAGGTTTGACTTGGTTTCTTAAAAACTTGAATTATACTTCAATAAAATTCGAGATTTACTTATCTGCAGCATTTGAACCTTAACAAAACTTTATTTGTGATGCAATGGTGAAATTAAAATTTATGGTTGGGAGGAAATGGCAGCAAAAGGAAATAGTATTATGAACGACGATGACGATAATAAAGACGGAGTGGAGCATCATTTTACTGAACTATTCAGATTTTTATAATATCTTTGTTGCGTGATTGTCTATGAGCTACTTTGGTTTTGTTATTTTGTGAGAGTCGTTTTATAAAGGATTTTCTTTCCATTAAGGTGCTTCAATTATGAGAGTACTTTGAAGATGCGAATCTGAATTTTGTATGTTTTCGACGGATGCTTAACGATCATGTATGCGAAATTTCAAAATTATTTAACCATCTATTTTACGAGATATACGAAATGAAAGTAACCAAAAAAGCTCTCTATTGATATATTGTACATACTTTGTATGATAAAATAGAAATATTTTTTTCGAGATATCGTAGCCTTTAGGTGATAAAAGTAAATGAAATTTTTAGAAAACACTTCTTTTAGATCGAACGTTACTACGACGATTCTTGAATTGAAAATCTTGATATTTTTTCTCTATCCTTCAGCTTGTCTCAAAGGTAATATTTTAAACAGGGAATATTTTGTAATAAATGTTATTGTACGTGGTTTCGCCGAAATAGATATACTATTATTATGTTGATAGATGAATCACTTTAAAAGATACTCCGTATTAAATTATTCATAATAAATTTCAGTCTTTTCTCAAGAATAACAAGTTACGTCAAAGAAACAGCCTGAAACGATTTTAGTTGTAATACTTGACATAATACTCGACTGAATCTCCTGATTTCTTGGAATATACGTAAGCAAGCTTTTCGTTTGACATCAACTCGCTTGAGTGAATCCTTACTTGTACGATTACACGCTGAACGGAATTTTGAAAATATATTGATCAATGACTGTATAACGTTTATGTTTATATGTCAGGTTCTTTATACTACTTGCCTTACATAGTATTTTAATAAGCACAAGTTCCCCTACTAAATTAAACGGTATTATAAATCAGTCATACAGCTAAATGCTACTGTATAAATACGAAAGATTAGGTAATGTATAATATAAACGTGAAAGAACAAAAAAATAAAAAATAAAATTTATATGAAAAATAAGACGTAGGTACAACATACGTTGACTCTTATCAATGCAATTAACTGCACTTTATTACTCTTTAAGTCATGCGTACCTATTTTATCGTACTTAATGAACTATAACGTAAAATGTTGCTCACACGACGCATGACCTATTATGAACATTCGAAATAACAGTCTATTCAGTAATACATGACCGATTATAGTTGATAGGTTCCAGGTAATAGATTCCAGGGTAAAATTTTCAAAATTTGCGTAAGCCAGAGACGTTTGATAGGTGAACATTAGAATTTGAATGAAGACATAGTAGGAATGAGAATAGGAGAAAGAAAAAGACAAGGGAGAATAAAAAGTAGGAAACTGGCGGAAAGTGAGGTAGGTAGGTAGACGATGCTACTGCCGATGAAATTTACATAACAAAACGCGCAATTAATAAAGTTCCACGACGGTGGAAACTACCGACAAAAGAGCATTTCGTCTTTTCACGGAGCCCAAACCCTACAGCTAAATAAGTCAGACTTTGTAAGGAATCCGCGAGCAAAACTTGGCAATCTTTGCAGGGCCAGAAAGCGCGTCAGCTACCAAAGCAACTACGTACTTTAAATATTTTAGTGGATTCGCTCACTTGCAGCCCGAAACTTTAAGTACTTCTGACAGTCGCGCCACAGTTGCCACAAACAAAAAAAAAGGACACACAACGAGAAACCACGTCAGCCAATCCCCTAGCACAAGGGTAAAACAATTTTTACCAATGAAAATTAATTACCAGAAGTTGATTTTTGAGTGAACAGTCATTCGTATTATAAGAGATAAATAACAACGGGAAAATATCGATATATGTCGATATTATATCGATATAAGGATTTCCATCGAACGTAATATCAATATATTGGACTTCGGTAGATATGAGTGTAGCATTCTTAGAAATATCAGAGCAATAGATACATCCGTCTTAATAATTATTCTGAAACAATTTTTATCACTTTCATGAATCGTAGTCTAATTAACGTAATTAATTTCTAGGATGAATCTCTCATGCCTCTAGAGTACTATATCTATATTTTGATGATAAGTTTACAGATTCGAAAGTTCGACAAAGTCTCTTTGCAAATTAGAGATCATTATTTATCGAAGTGAGTAGTTTGCATCTGCGGATGCACAAGCAGTTTCCCTGAAGTCAAACAACCAGTCAGCAGGAAGAAGATGCCACTGCTTAATATTTCAGACAGCCTGCAGCTAACTTCATGCATACTTATGGCGACGTACGTGACTCTTTGCTGAACGTCCCCGTAAACCAAAATACGAATTGACGTCTAAGCAAATGTTTGGGGCATTCCTGGCGCTTAGAATCACCCTCCGTTCTTTCTCACTTTCTATACCTCTTTCATTTTATCGATCCTTTAGCTGCTATATCTTATTTGTATAATAACCATTGGCTTATTTCACATGAACCCTTGGTGAATCCGTCGAAAGAATGGATTGAGAGGAATGAAGATAACGTGAAAATATGGTTCTTCATTATTTAATCAATTTGCTTTGTTACTTGGCAGAAATTCTATTTTAAAAATACAGGGCCCATCGACGTCCTAGCTAAGTTTGGACTGGCCCAGTGAGAATCCAAATATTGTGATTGAATGACCAAGAGTATTCTGGATTCAATATTTCACTTTAATAAGAGAATAAAAAATTCTTTTTTTTTAATTTAATTTTGCATTTAGTCGCTTTCGAAGCGAAGGAGCCATTTAGGAATTTCAAACGTGTTCAACTTTAAAAATTAGGAGAAAAAACTAATGGTATATCACATATGTACTGCAAGCCCACAATCACTTTTAATATCAAAACAGAGTAATAGATCTTGGCGCATGTGTGGTAAATATCGAGTTGTTCAATTTCACTATGGACCTGTGCACAATAGCTGTAAAAATTAAAAATAAGGATTCGTACTATTCGATGCTATTTTTTGGTTTACAGATATCCGTTTATTCCCCTCTCTCAGCCCAGAAATTCGAATTTCAGAATTGCACTGGTTTGAAAAAGGATACTTCTATATACATGATTTGAAACATATATATTTTATAAGCTATGAATAGCGAATACTATATTAGACATACCATCCAGTGTATTGGCTGGGAGTACAGCGACAGACAATATCCCTACTAGATTTAAATGCACTTACAATGCTGCGTAGTGCAAGCAAATGCAGCACAGTAAACGGTAAGCTAAGAAGATTTAGTTTGTGAGGAAATCTTGCCAAATGTTACCATTACAATGATACGATAACCCATAGGAGAGCTGTAACTGTCATAGTTGCCGGACGTCGTCAACTAAACCAGTAGCATCAATTCCTTTTATAAACTAATTTTACCTTTTCCATAAAAACAGTACATGAAATCTTATGCAATTACATAGTCCAGAAAAATTACAAATAGTAACGAAAGACTCTTAAAAGAATTTACAAAATTTATTTGGTTTCGTTGGATGATTCCATACCAAATATTTTTTGGCTACTCAACTACTGCGAAATGATTGTACAAAAGTACTTTATCTTGGTGATGGACTGCTTGATAGACCTGTAAATTTTTTGCTTTTTATGTGCGAAGAAAATGACGCTACTTACCGGCTCGCAGAATTGGCTCGCCGAAGTGAACCTCCATATACGTATGCTGGTACGCAATAAAAACAGTAAGTTAAAAATGGTGACCACCCCATTCGGGAAGTTGAGCCAACAATATGGCAAGATGTTTGATGACGTGATCAATCACTGGTCCTGCCAGGGCTAGAGAAGGGTGTGAATGTAAGTTAGCAGCTCTGTTCAAGTGTCTATGATGGTAGTGCTCTATTACGAACAGTGTATTACCTACATATCTATACGTTGTGTTACTGAACAGGTGCTCATCCGTAGCTGACGTGTTATCAAAAGAAATTCGAAAAAAAATTATTAAAAACTTGCGCTGAGTTTTTTATCTTCCACGATGATAAACGATTCAGGCTTAAACTAATACGGAATTTGGATTTTCGAAAATTTATGCAACGATCACTAAATGATTTTGATAACGTTGGTTAAAAAAATATTGAATAGATACGAGTTCAGTTTTGACATTGGTTTAAAAAATGGTGATTTTTTAAATATATAATATTGTTACTACTTTACAGTTCGAAAAAGATGTATTACTACGGCTGAAGTCAGCTTTTTGAAAATAATAGCGGAAAGATTGTCTAGGTGCCAGGAGGACAGAGGGCACTTCGAAATAAAAGGATGCATTATTAAAGATGTCGAGTATCTTCGTGGGCAAGCAATGGCAAGCAATTCCGAGACTCAGAATTGAGCAATTTTTCTGTATTTTGTTTACACATGGTGTCTACATTATTCCATTGCTCTTCTCTAATACCATTTGCATTGTTAATAGGATTCAGTACAGCGAGCGAGTCTCTTACTTCGATAAATAAGTAACAAATACTCTTCTTTAACGTGCTATCCTCCTTCATTATTCGAACTCCATTTCTATCGACCCCAACAATATTGACAAACCCATTAAGTCCTTCAGTATTATCGCACGGTTCTTTATAATTGATATAATCGATGATACAACATAAATGCTACATTGATTTCGTTAGCAAGAACAATCGACACGCAAGAAATGTAAAGACGCGTTCACACTACCAGACTTCGATCGAGTAACGACTACTTGATACTGTACGATAGATAACGCGATGTACAGTCAAGAAGACAAGTTTCATTAATGCCTAATGATACAGTTTTTGCATTAAAAAAACGTTACCCAATCGAACCAGTCGGGCAGGGTATATGCACCTTTAATTAATACGTGTAGCTTGTTCAGCGTATGCACCTATTACAGTACTTTGTGATACAAGTGCGAGAAAGCGAACATTAAGCCTATAACGATCGCTTTCTCACACTAGTATCGCATAATATTTTTTTTAACGTATGCATGAGAAGTGCTACTTTTCGTGTCTCCAAAGTGACTGGCATATCTCCTAATTGGAGGAGGCAGCCATAAGGAAGGGAAAGAAGACATCCGAAATGAATATATGTCATGACATCGCTCGAGAAGAAAGCACTAGTGCGATAAAGTAAAATTGGGCCGATTTGCGCATGCGCAGTATTTTTATCACATCCTTAGTTATAAAACGACACTTCCGCCACACTTTGAAGGTACGAGAAGTAGCACTTTTCATGCATGAGTTACATAAAGTATATTCGTTATTCAGTTATCAATACTCTGCCAGAAGAATAGATAACACTATCTATACTCTATCTGAAAGCAATCTAAACATGATACGGAATAATATTCTTCATGCTTATATAACGCAGATATCCAAAGTAAAAAAATTAAATATTCATTAAACTCGAAAGAAATTTTCAAGAGTCATACCGCTTTTCTCGTGAAAACTTTCAGTTCCAGCGGATCTATCGAAATAGTATGATACCCTGGTGAAATCATTAGGTAAAACTTTTCACTGTCAAAAAAGAAAGTTGGCGTTTTCAAGGGATCGCTTTGGTTCCGCAAGGGATGGGAAATCGAAAGTTTGCAACTTCGTAGATATACGAGAACAGAGGGAGCAGACATTACATATTTATACTTGAGTCAGCATTGTCTCGAGAAAAAATGTCAGCCATTTTCCATCCAATGCAACGTACTCGGCTTTTGAAACATGGCCGCAGCTCAAAAATATTCCGGGTAAAGTATCACCTGCTCTCCTCTCTACTCACCGTTCTCTCTCCTTTTTTCTGTCCCTTTTTTTCCTTTCTCCTTTTTTTTATTCTCCTACCAACCATTTTGTTTCATGCTATGGCATACAGTACTCGCAATCCGTAATATTGCAGTTAGATGAACTGTATCTGAAATATGAGAAATTTTACCACGCATTTTGGTATGTGCAATATCTCATCAAATGTTTCATAAAGTTGACTGACTGATGATTGGTTTTATTTTTCATCGACTGCGTAGAAAATAGAAGAAACATTTTTTTCTATTCGTACAATGTCATATACATTTTGTTTGATGAATTTAATATAACAATTTCACATTATGCACTTGACGATAAAGTGCAATCTTGACGTGGCTGTTACAAATGGGTTTTATCATGTCACTATGGGAAATCAGAATTATAACATAATTTTCATAATTTTAAAAATTTGAATTAGTTACTAATACAGATATTATTCTAAGTACATAAATGGACTTGACAACTGCACATTCATGTAAGTAATGACTACTTTTGGGATACGACGTCCGCGCGCGAACCGTGGAAAATCAATATAAACTAACTACTTGCTTTATTAGATTAAAGTAATAGCCGATATGACTGCTACAGTTTTACTCTCAAATTTCCCTGATTCACTAAATCACTAAATAGTACATTACTTCTGAAGATATGTACAGGCAATAGATTATAATCTATCTATATTATGCAATCTGTAACTATAATTCTTACAATTATAATAGAATATAATTGCAAGACATGCTGGTATTTGTAACCATCGAAGCAATCAACAATTTTTTACAATGTTATCGAAGTATTACCAGAATTACATTATTAGTACATGTTTCATTGCTATAAACTCTAAGTTTATACAATCTAAATTTAACATAATTAATTTTCTGGATTCGATTTTTAACCAAATGCGATCCACAGGCCATGGCAAGAGATTTGTTTGACTCAATTTCATAGGTACAGTTGTTTTCTCACATGGTCTTAAATTATACTTCGTTAATAAATGAAAGAGGACTAATTTACATTCCATTAATGCGAATCTATTTCCAATCCAAATTCTTGGTCCTATTCCAAAGGTCAAAAATGCGGAAGGATTCATTCTCTCACTATCGTCTAAAAATCTTTCAGGTTCGAATTTATCCGGTTCAGGAAAGTATTGGGGATCATGATGAATGCCATAAACGGAAATAATTAAGTAAGTTCCAGGTTTTATGGTACACGGCTTCGCACCTGGTGTAGCTGGAGGAAGTTCAAAACTTTTTGTACACTCTCTGTTTAATTCCGGAGCTGGTGAATACATCCTCAGCGTCTCATTAAGAATTGCATCGAGATATTGCATTTCCTTCAGATCCCCGTAGGTTATCTTGCCGTTAGATTTTTTAAGAACTTCATCAATTTCCATGTGCAGCTTCTCTTGAACTTCACTATTAACAGCAATTGCATAAGCAGCGAAGCACATGGTAAGTGATACAGTGTCGAATCCACCAAAGAAAAACATAAATACTTCCGAAGCTATACCCCGAATAGTCAAGTCTGGATCTTTTTCAGATTCTTTAGCCTGTATCAATAATTGCAACATATCTGATCTTCCAATCTTCTGAGTTATTCTCGTAGAAACAGTGGACCTGATGATGTTTTCGAAGAAGTTTGACACCCGTTGACTTATTATTCTTAATTTAAATACTTTATTAAAATGGGGCTGTATCTGGCTTATCATGAATACCAGAGATTTAAAAAATCCAAAGGTCGTCGCTTCCTTGCCCATTTTATAAAATTCATTGTCACACTCCTTCATAGAGTTTATGCTTATTCCAAAGGCTGCAGCTGCAATTACGTCGTTCGTATGCCTCGCAAAAGCATCCTTCATTTCCACGATGTTCGTATCAGCTTGTTTTGTCACAATATCTACGAATTCCTTGGCGTAGTTGGACATCGGCTCGAACATCATTTTCATTTTGCTCGACGTAAAGGCGGGGCTCAAGATAACTCGCATTTCTCGCCGTTTATTCTCGCGTAAAGAAAAAATATTACTTGCAAAAAGTGGATCGAGTTCTGGATTGGCCAATGGTTTATGATCCACAAAACTGTCAAAATATTTAATTCCAATTTCTTTGATCAGTTCAAAATCCCGTATCACTATTGATGGGAACGTGAAATCATACATCCCTACATACTTTGTTTCTGGCATTGAATCATGTAACAGCTTTGATTGATCTATAAACGATCTTACTTCTAAAAACACTGGTCCACGACTGCCCACTAAAATGAGGGATTTCAAATAAGGAATTTTCATCTTTTCGAAATAACTGTGATGTCGTTTTACGTACAGGTGTATAAAAACAGTTAAATATTAATGCTGCCACTACAACGACGGTCCATACAAGCCACCATTCTAAAAGGCGTGCAATGAACATGTACATTTTTCTACGAATTTCCTTTGTTACGTAAAAATAAAATTTTGTTAAATGTCAATTATCCACACATTCCTACTAGCACAGCTTGAGACTGGCTGGACAGTGAACCAAATTCCTACTTATATATGTATTCGTGTAATCTATAACTTCATTTCATCATTTGAAAATATGCTATGATATCTCAAGGACTGACGAAAATTATATGAAGCTAGAAAACATTTTCTATCATAGATTATAGTACATAGTTGATGTTATATGTATGTATATTTAAATGTAGAGAATGTCCTCGTATCAATTTTATAAAATACAATAAGTTCATCTGTATTCGCACAATATCCCTTGAAATTTTTTTTCATAATTCAAGTACTCATGGGGAAATACTTAGATTTAATACAAACAGCCTTTTTGAACAAATATTATTGTTTGATATATGCAACTTCAGTATACCCAATTCTATATAACCTGCTACTCTTTCAATGATTCAGAAGAGAATGACTCTACATGAGCTGTAAACTCTTCTAGGAAGGTTACTAATTGTAAGTATTATAAAAATTGAACGACTTTGACGTAATACAGTTTGATTAATAGTACCTATTACAACGACTATGAATGTCAAGGGTAAAGAAATGAAACGAGAAAAACGATTCATTGCTATGATCTGTTCTTGTTGAACAATATGAGTATCGACTTGATAGTTTAATCGAATAAACATTTTGATTTTACGTTTATAAGTGACGTGTTTTAGACTACATTACTGCTGACAATCTGACACTATTTATTTAGCTACTTTGTAAAACAACATTTCTTAATAGGAAATTGTGAAATATATATTTGCTACACATATATAATCGCTCAAGAATCGAATATTATATTATAGTGAAAAATTGTCTTGAAGCGTATTATAATACTTTTAAAAAAATGCTTATAAGAAATCTTGTTTTAATAAGTTTGACTAATAAATCAATTCTGTTAATTATGAAGACCCTGTTAAAAATAATGGAAGTAAGAATAAAAGTAAAATTTGTAACGAAGGAAAATTTGTAGAGACTCCGATGCAATAATTGAATTTTGTAATTTGTAAATGTAGTAAGTGATCAAGTGTCTAATTCGTTACGTATGCGTACGAATAACGTTGACATATCCATCGTTTCTATTTTAAGCTTAATGAAATGTGCTAATACCAATATTTCATCATTGTGTCTTCAATTGGAACTATTATATCACCTGTACCTTCTGTTAGGCGCACACTGAAATTCTAATATCTTTTTTTCTCCGTTTGTTTATGAGCACTGTCACTAGTCACTAGCACTACTGTTGTGCTCTTATAAAACAAAAAAAAAACAAATGAGTGCAGCCAAGTTGCGTGTATTACAGCAGTTTAATATTTTTGTCTTCCCATGAATTCCTAAAATTATCAGTGTTAGAAGGATAGCATAAATTTGTCTAAGAAATTTGAAAAACAATAAAGTTGAAAATGTGAAATGAAGTTCTTATGTATTCTTAGTGTTGTCAACAAAATTACCGTTAGTTTTATATACTCGTGATGCAACAATAGCCTATAACCATACGCAGAATAAATGAGCAGTACAAAAAATGTAAGGTATGCGATATTTGAATATTGTAGCTGCTGATAATTTTTTCATATCAAATCTTAGATAATATTTCGAATCATAATCATTTGTTAAAACGATCACACGAGAAAAAATATTGTGCCTCAAAGTTAGCGTACATTCTGTATGAAATGTTACTACAACAATTTCGATATAGTCAAACTTCGTAATAACGTAAGTTAGTGCAAGTTTTGTAACTCATGCAGAAATTTCAACTATGAGTGAGTCAGAATAAGTGAATAGGTGAATTTTATCTTGAACCTATTTTAGCATACGTTTGTCATATGGATGGTTATCATATTTTTATTAAATTACTATCTACATAATAAACGGCTGATACTCGTTTAAAATTGATTTTGAAATACACAAAAAGGTTAAAAGTACAATATCGTATATATTTTATTCAACGAATTTAATATAGCAATGTCACATTATGCATTTGATGGGAAAGTGTAATCTTGACGTGGCTGTTACAAATGTGTTTTATTGTTATATAAATTCTAAGTTCATACAATCTAAATCTATTTTGTTTATAAAAATACAATAAGGTACAGTTATACGAATATAATTTATTTTCTTGATTCGATTCTTATCCAAAAGCCATTTGCAGGGCACGGCAAGACACTTTTTGTACTAAATTTCATAGGTACGGTTGTTTTCTCACATGGTCTGAAATTATACTTTGATAATAAATGAAAGAGGACTAATTTACATTCCATTATTGCGAATCTATTTCCAATGCAAATTCTTGGTCCTATTCCAAAGGGGAAATAGGCAGAAGGAATCATTCTCTCACTACCGTCTAAAAATCTTTCAGGTTCGAATTTATCCGGTTCAGGAAAGTATTGGGGATCATGATGAATGCCATAAACGGGAATAATTATTTGAGTTCCAGGTTTTACAGGACACGGCTTCGCACCTGGTGTAGCTGGAGGAAGTTCAAAACTTTTTGTACACTCTCTGTTCAGTTCTGCAGCTGGCGAATACATCCTCAGCGTCTCATTAAGGACTGCATCGAGATATTGCATTTCCTTCAAATCGTCGTAGGTTATCTTGCCGTTAGATTTTTTAAGAACTTCATCAATTTCCATGTGCAGCTTCTCTTGAACTTCACTATTAGTAGCAATTGCATAAGCAGCGAAGCACATGGCAAGTGCTACAGTATCGAATCCACCAAAGAAAAATATAAATGCTTGCGCAGTCATATCCTGAATAGTCAAATCTGCAGATTTTCCAGATTCTTTGGCCTGTATCAATAATTGCAACATATCTGGTCTTTCAATCTTTTGAGCGATTCTCGTAGCAATAGTGGACGTGATGATGTCTTCGAAGAAGTTTGACACCCGTTGACTAATTATTCTCAATTTTAATGCTTTTGTCAATTGCGGCTGTACCTGGCCTATCATGAATACCAGAGATTTAAAAAATCCAAAGGTTGTCGCTTCCTTGCCCATTTTATAAAATTCATTGTCGCGCTCCTTCATAGAATTTACGCTTATTCCAAAGGCTGTAGTTGCAATTATATCGTTCGTATATCTCGTAAAAGCATCCCTGATATCCACGATGTTCGTATCACGTTGTTTGGTCACAAAATCTGCGAATTCATTGGCGCAATTGGACATCAGTTCGAACATCATTTTCATTTTGCTCGACGTAAAGGCGGGGCTCAAGATTGCTCGCATTTCTCGCCATTTATTCCCGCGCAAAGAAAAAAGATTATTTGCAAAAAGTGGATCGAGTTCTGGATTGGCCAATGGTTTATGATCCACAAAATTTTCAAAATGTTTAATTCCAATTTCTTTGATCAGTTCAAGATCCCGTATCATTATTGATGGTAAGGTGAAATCAAAAATCCCTGCATACTTTGCTTTTGGCATTGAATCATATAACAGCTTTGATTGATCTATAAACGGTCTTACTCCTAAAATCACTGGTCCACGATTGCCCACTATAATGTGGGATTTCAAATAAGGAATTTCCATCTTTTCGAAATAACTATGATGTCGTTTTACGTACACGTGTACAAAAGCAATTAATGCTGTCACTATACCGACGGTCCATACATTCCACCATTCCAAAAGGCCTGCAATGAACGTGTACATTTTTGTACGAATTTTCTTTATTACGTGAAAACAAAATTGTGTTAAATGTCAATTATCCACACATTTCCACTAGCACAGCTTACTTGAGACTGACTGGACAGTGAAGCAAACTCCTACTCATATATGTACATTCGTGTAATCTGTCACTGCATATTATCATTATATTTATTCATAATATGTTATGATATCTCAAGGACTGATGAAGATTTATAGAATTAGAAAACATTTCTTATCGTAAATTATAGTATGTAATTAATGTTATATATTTAAAAGTACAGAATGTTAATCGGTTCAGTCCTCTTATCTGTTTTATGAAGTACGATAAGTTCATCTTTATTCGCACATTATCGCTCGAAGTTTTTTTATATTTCACGTATACATGGAGAAACACTCGATTTAATACAAACAGCCTTTCTCAACCAATATTATTGTTCGACATATGCAACTTCAGTATATCGAATTCCATATAAACTGCTACTCTTTCAATGATTCAGAAGAGAATGACTCTACATGAGCTGCGGACTCTTTTAAGAAGGTTACTAATGTAAGTATGATAACAATTGGACGACTTTGACGTAATACAGTTTGATTAATAGTACCTATTAGAATGACTATGAATGTCAAGGCTAAAGTAATAAAGCGAGAGCGATTTATTGCTATGATCTGTTCTAGTTGAACAATACGAGTATCGACTTGATAGTTTAATCGGATGAACATTTTGATTTTACGTGTATGTATGAGTGACTGTTTTTTGCTGTATCATTGCTGACAATCTGATACTATTTGTTTGGTTAGTTTCTACAATGGCATGTTCTAATAGACAGTTGTGCAATATATTATATATTTTTCTGCGAGTCAAAGATCATATTAGATTGAAAAATCGTCTCGAAGAATATTATGATACTTTTTAAAAAATGGTATACAAAGTCTTTTTTTAATAAGCTTGACTAACAAATTAACCTTGTTAATTATGAAAATCTTGTTAAAAGTAGTGGAAGTAAGAATACGAGTAGAATTTGTAATGAAGGAAAATTTGTAGAGATTCCGATACAGTTATAAATTGAATTTCTAATTTGGAAATCTAGTAAGTGATCAAGTGTCTAATTTGTTATGCACGCGTACGAATAACGTCGACTAAATGTACTAATACCAATTCTGATACCTAATTTCATCAGTGCGTCTTCAACTGTAACTGTTCTATTACCTGCACCTTCTGTTAGGCGCACGCTGAAATTGTAAAATCTTCTTTTCTCTGTTTTTTATGAGCACTGTCACTAGTTTTTATCGTTGTACTCTTATAAAACAAAAACTACAAATGGGTGCAGCCAAGTTGCGTGTATTACAGCGGTTTAATTTTTTTTCTTCAAAAGGATTTCTAAAATTGTCATTGTTAGAAGAATAGCATAAATTTGCCTAAGTTTGAGAAACAAATACTATGCCTCAAAGTTAGCGTAAATTCTGTATGAAATGAATAACACTCATGAAAAACTTTTTCTCGATATTACATTTCGCATTCAAACACTTGAAATGGAAAAATTATCCCCAAGTCTCTGACATTACTAAAATATTTTTGTGATTATTTTCCTACTTCACTATTTATTTCAGTTATTATCTACATAATTATTTATGATATCAGAAATATAGTTATTTCGAATTCAATGAACAAGAGTTGTTTTTATTTTAGTAGAAATTGGAAAATTATTGTTCAGTATTATTACAACAATTCTGATGTAGCCAAACTTCTTAATAACGTAGGTAAGTATCAGTTTTATAAGTCATGCAGAAATCTCAACTGTGAGTCAGCATAAGTGAACATGTGAATTTTGCCTTGAAGGTATTTTCGCATACGCATGTTATATCGGTAGTTATGATATTTCTTTTAAATGACTATTTACATAATAAAATGCTGATACTCGTTTAAAAATGATTTTGAAATACACAAAAAAATTAAAAGTATATGACAAATGAACATTATTATATGAATTCTGTGTAACGGACTCTGAAGTGGACGAGTATTACATGCAAAATCATTTTGTTCTAACCAATTAACAGCAAACCACGTCTAACTTAATGGTTGCCAGTTGAGCGCAATTGCAACGAAGTATAATAGCATGAACGCGTTGATATTATCGGGTCCATTAAGTCGATCGAATGAAGAGAGCTATGAGAGTCAGATGAAACTGGAATCGTGAAACGATAGTGCCATAAGCGTAAGAGAATTATTTTCCATAAAGCGATAATTTAAATATATACAGAAAAAATGAGCTATTTGATAAAAAAATTCTTTTTGATATCGATAACAAAAATTTTCTACGAAAATGAAGATTAGGATTAGAGTAGTTATTATTAATAGTACTCCTTTGTGAAATGTTTACGAGTGGCATTGAGAAAAGAGTGAAAAGAAGAGAGTGAAAAATGTCACGTTTCACGCAAAAGTTCACGGATGGCTGAAGCTGCGGTAAAAGCAGGAAAAACGCTTGGTAAACTATCGTCGTGCTAATCTACATAAATCGCAGCTAGCATTCTACACTTCGCTAACTACCGGAGCAGGCGAAGCTGAGATCTTTATGGTAGCAATAAACCCAACCTTGCTGCTTCGAGTTACAAATGACTACTGGCTGCTGAAAACTATTGCTACATATACCGCAAGCCTCCGCTGCCGTACTGGCCACACAGCCTCTATCAAATGGGACCAGCTATAAATTCTGCTAACGTACACCGCGCAAGGATCGCGTTAATAATTGTTATTAAATAGCTCGTAGTATTATGGTACGCATTCCACCCTACCCTATGGCAAAGCACCATGAAAATTGAAACTGATGCTTTTTATACGGAGTTTTCTGACTTAAAGCCTAGTCCATAACACATAACTAGATTCGATATTCATGGGCTTTATAAATATGTCAGTCGCGTGTTATATTTAATTCTTTGTCTTTTGTGTGGGGATTTTTGTAGTTTTTCATCAGGCATTTCATACAGCAACAATGGAATTTCGTGAGGATAATTTGTGTCGTGAGTAGGAGATGAAATATGGATGAAATAAGAATGAAGGTGGGACATTGAATTATAATAACGTTATATTATTTCGAATATGTACGTGTTATTAAGATGCATCTAGTTGTGGATCGAATGCCAAAATACAGGGGAAGCATATTGAATATAGGTATTTGGGTTTGACCACTCGTGACGCATAATTCATAATCGCATAGAGACGGACAAACACGTGTTTAATGAACGGTTTAATGAATTTGGTGAAGTCCGTTCCGCGGTACGTCAAGCTTTGCATATTAATAACTATGTTAATACTTGCACTCAATCCTTTCCGACCTAATGAAAAGCGACTAGCGGGTATTTGTATTTTCATTGCACGAGCAGCCTTCGCGTGCACGTACCAGCCTCCGTAAATCAATCAACACTCGACACGTATTCGTACCTGCCACAAACAAGATATATAGAAGTTATTAATATTACTGATGGATGCATTTTTTAGAATGATTTAATAATCGACTTGTTACACTTAATTTAATAATTTTTATTTGTTTTCTTTTTCCGCTTGTCCTGCATTGGTACGCCAAATACATACGAATGATTGTAACTAGTTTATATAATTGTCAGTTCACGAGCAAAATAGTTTAAAGTACCAGATGGAAAATTACGAAGCCCATGAAAGAATTTCCCTTTGCCGATGTATTTTTGCCAAATGTAATGCGTGACAAATCAATGGAAAACCTTTTATTTTCTTTGGCAAAACAGTATTGACGATTGAGATATTTCGCTACGTGAGTCCGTAGTACGAAACGCGTGTTTCCATCTGACTATTCATATAGTGCATTCGAGTATGGTCTGGCACATTTTTTGACGTACATAAATTAGAGTAGTCTAGACTGTGCGTCTAGTCATTCGAACCGACTTCTTTTCAAAGGAAGAGCTCGGGCAATGCCTTGCAATGCAAATATGATCTAATCAGAGCAACTATTCGGGTTGCTTGAATTGAAGCATTATAGTTATTTGATTTACACGTAGTGCAGCTGAACGATCTCGATCATATGACAATTATCATAACTATGCGATGAATTTGAAATAATAGCATAGATTTCGTTCAATTAATTTTACCATATTTGATGCGATTCAAATTCAGTGAAACCAAATCAATTGCTTTCCACTACATCTGATATAAATTATTTTTTCCAGTTATGCAATGTACCAAACTTGATTGTGTCCTCCAAGTAGTAAACCTAACACCGAGTTTTGCTAGAACTGAAAAAGGCAGAGACAAGACAATCATAGAGAAAGGCGAAGAAGATGAAAAGAAGAACAAAAGAAAAAACGAATAGGAAATCGTTGCTGTAATAGAACGAACTGAGGACAGAGCACGAAGCAAATGCAATCTATACAGACGTATTCTACGATAACCGCTTCAGATTTCAAGGATTTCCAGGATCAAGCTACTTTCGTAAAACTTTCACGTCTTTCCAATATTATTCATACAATTCTGAATATAAGGAGATCACTATTACACGAATCCGTCCAAGTGATTACGCAGGATTCTATATTTTTAAAGCGTAAGCCTAAATGTAAATTTCGTGCATGGCTGTATTATTGTTTAATGTATGATAGAAAAATGTATACAAATGTAACGTCTGAATGACTATTGTATATTATCGATAAAGCAGGAAACGGGATAAACCTTTCGGAATTTTACACAGGATCGGCGTCTTACTTGTGCCCTAAGACATTAAGAGTTATGTAACTTGTTGATAAAAATCGAAGAGTTACTCAAGGTTGACGTGAACTTGAAAACTGTACGCCTTAGGGGAATTTGGACTGCAGTTCAGGATGACGTTATACTCTTAGGTACACGATAAAATTATCAGTGGAACGATAACGATAAATTGAAAGCATATAAAACAAAATTTGTAATAAATCGTAGAATTATTTCGTGTTTAGCATTATTTTCGGTTGGGAGAACAAGAGAATCGATAATTCACTTATTCGGGTTGTTTGGCATTTTTAGAGCTTATTAGCCATTTAGAACTTTCTATGGACGCGCAAAATGCTATTAGGCATTTTGATATTGGAAAAACTCGTAGGGAACAACGAAAAAAAGGTTATTCTATGAGCAAAAAGGATCACCGCATATCGAAGTACATTGCACAAGAGAGAGTGAAACGGAGCTGGAAGCCAGCCAGTCAGGCAGCCGCTCAACCGTCCAGCTAGCAAGGCAGTCGGATAGGCAAGCACTTGCTGGCTAGATGGGTCGTCAGTAATTGCCCAGTAATTGTGTTTACTAATTGAAATTACGGCATCCTGCTGGACGTAACTCGACTCGGGAAAACACACGTGATCCATAGGACGTTTCATATCATTGACTGCCAAGAAAATCTCTCCAAAGATATCCGCCATTAGGTTTTCCTGATCCTTAAAACGTAAACTTTCGTTTCGTTGTCATCGTCTACGACAGGCCGCGTCTTCAAAATAGTTATTATCCGTTAGATTGATATTTATAATTGGAAGGCGATCGAAAAATTAATTCGAGTCGATAATACAGGTCGCTACGAATAATTAAATAACGTGATAAGGAAATTCAATAAATTTACAATTAATTGAAGTCAGATTAGAGATATACAATGTGAAATATAATTGTCAGAACGTTACGCAAGCGTTCACGTGGATGGCAAGATGGATTGCTGATATAATTAGGTGATTAATTAAAATGTAACCGGGCAATTGGCAAAGGAGCAGTGAGACGGCTGAGAAAAAATTCTTTCATTGGGTTTAATAACCTGGTTGATAAGATAGAGGAAGCTGGGTGAGGTTCGCTGATGAGGTGGAGTAAGGGAACAGCATAAGGTAGGCGCAACTCGTGAGAGGATTGCGCGGCGAACAGTTGCAGAAGCAGCACGGATAGATTTTTTAATTTTGCGAATTCTTAATTATTTCCCAAGCTAGTTTTAAAGCCTCTTCGCTTCGCTCGGCGGGCTCGGGCTGATACCGCCCCGCAACACAATCTTCTGCCTGTAATTGAAAAGGACTGAAACTCGTCTTCTCGGAAAGAACTGCCCCACCTCTATGCTACGGTTTTACCTTCCGTCCTTCACCTTCCGTCTTTTGGCCATCCTCCTTTAAACACTTCACCTCCTCTTCATCCTCAACTTCATGTTCAATTCAACCAATTCCTCTATACAAATACAATTCGTTTCAATCGGATAAAGTGAGAGTAGCGACTTTGAATAGATACTACTAAAAATTCCTGATACAGCTTCGTTCTCGATGCATTTTTTTTACGACTTCATTTTTCATAAATCGAAGGTATCTCTTTATTTTTCTTGTTAAATATACAGGCGGTTATTAAGAATTTGGATATTTTA
Organism: Calameuta idolon; assembly: GCA_030142285.1. Classification (NCBI taxonomy): domain Eukaryota; kingdom Metazoa; phylum Arthropoda; class Insecta; order Hymenoptera; family Cephidae; genus Calameuta; species Calameuta idolon. The sequence continues at coordinate 1,432,117 of JARQSV010000516.1, read as the reverse complement.
ATTTTATTTAATGATTCAAACGATTTTTTTTTTTTCAAGAATATAGAATTTAACTCGCTTTATTAGTCAATCTAAGTATTCAAGTGGGATGTTAGAAATTAAGAGACTTCTCTTTATTTGTTGTATTTTTTTCGCCGTATATTTATCACTTAGTTTAGTAGTATTAAAATTATTTAAGTTTTCCTAATTATTATTTTTTATGTACTTACAGACTTGACGATCACTTTTGTCGTAGAGATCGAACAGCTTGAATATATTCTGAAACAATGTAACATAAATTGGAAATGAGTAACAGGAAATAGTACAATACTAGAATATAAAATGTGATATTATATACTTTCATTGATAATGTACTTCACTTTTAATCTCAAATTTCTTATCAGATGTGTATTGCCCGCGAGGAAAATAATTAGGATACCTAGTTTAAATAGTTGTCGGGGACCTTTTCAGGTTAAGCTAATAAATCCATAATAAGGATCCACGTTATTACCCAATTGGGTCCAATGAGAAAATTGCTGATTTCCATGATTGTCATTTAACAGTCATAGATTCTTACTCTATATTATAATTAGGGGTTCTTGAAAGAAAAATGACCTGTGAAAAGTTTATCCTAACTCTCGATTTAAATGGTAGATTGATTCCGCAAAATTATCGTGTAAATAAAATCGTATAAAACTAGTATTCTGGAGGGTTAGGTGTACTTTTAAACTGTGTCTTACTGAAAATTTGTAACATTTTTCGACCGTATAAAACCAAAATCGTGCAATTCGAAGGGTTGGGTCTATGTTATTTCTTCTGCTGATTTTAATTTGCCATTTTCTTTTGTGCTTTCTCCTCGTCGCAGACACAGCTACTTTAGAAAAATAAAGAACATAATTATACTAGTCGAGAAGGCCAAATTGAACTTATAAAAAAATGAAATCTTAATATAAGATATGACATCATTGCTCGCAGCGAGAAAATATTAAAGAAATAATGAATGACGAAAGTTATGTCAATATGCAATAAAGTCATAAAGAGTACTCAGCAAAAAGAGTTCACAAAAAAAAGCACTTAGGCTCTATAAGAGGCTGCTGTCGCAATGGCATTAAATAATAAATGGAAACATATCTTAATAAGCAGACAACGAGTGATATTAAAGAAAACGAATAGACGTAGCAACGAAAGCAGCATCGTTTATCGTATAAAAAATCGATATGGAATATCTCGTGGGCGCGTTGAAGAGTGATTCAGTGGGTGGGTGGATACGTGTGAAAACGGTATTTCACAGAGAGTTTGATGAGCTCCCGCATTAAGCCGGGATAAGTAATTATCGACTGAGCAGTGACCAGGGTAGCCTGGTCCGGCCACTCCCTCTTGGGTGTCCCAGTGCGTGTCACCGCATTAACCACCCCTGCAGACATCATTTTCATCAAAGTTCAAACGCTGCATATCGGCGATGCGATGATCTGACCTCAGTGTGCCTTTATTAACCGGCGACAATCGTAATTTCCTCACGGAATTGGTTCACGACCACATTAGGCCCCCATTGCTGGCCTGCTGGTTCTACTGGTTAAACACATCGTGTAAAATAGCTCAATTCCATTCGACAAAATAAATATGATAACCAGAATAGACCTTCGTGACTGATGTGAAACTTCCTATTCGATATAATAAAGTATCTGTTACCTATTTGACCCTGTAACCCCAATTCTAAGTAGCGTTTGTCGTTATATCGGGTTCCTTTTATTGTAAACATTTTTTTACCTGAATTTCAGATAATGCCTATAATCATATGTATGGGATTGTGTATAGGGTATTTGTGTATCTAATATGATTGTCATATTGGATTGAGCACCTTATAGAGGTAAGTATTGGACAGAGCAAACACAACGGATTACGCTATGTAGATCGATAACAGCATTTATAAGTAAGTGTTAGGTATTGTGTAGCTGAATATTTATTTTTGATAATTATTCATGGGTCGCTGTTGAGATGGTAATATCTTAAATCCAATTACGATACTTTTATGATAATCATTTGAAAGGCTTTGTCCAGTGACTGTGAATGTGTACCGTATGTTGTATATTCATTATAATTAAGTTAAAAGCATCGCAAACGTGGGTTTCAATACAATTTCTTTGCAAGGAATTGTTTCACCTCAATATAGACACGTACTATCTATATATAGTATTAGTTTGTTGAATTAAAGGCATTGCGAAATTAATAAAATTTTTTGAATATAGAAATTGCATATGAAGAATATTCATCAAAAGATTACTTATGCTTAAACGCTAATTAAGAAAAATTAAAGGAGTAATGAGATGGAGAAGCCAGAAAGCCCTTCAAATCTTTGTATGTAGTAACAAGCAATTCGTGAGAAAGGTTGATTCCATTAAGTGGAAAATATTTGAGTTTTCGCCGCTTGTGCGTCTGTAGTATGTTTTCGATTTTGACTTCTGTTATTTACATTGGTATGAATGACTATGAAGTACCAAGAAATTCTCAAAATATTCCTATTATGAACTTGTGCAGCCGAAAAGACATTCTACGAAAGGTATTTAGTGAAGCAAATAGACGTTCTTTTTTGGAAGTGATCAGACTGCTGGAATGCAAAATTTTTATTTTCATTTCTTCAAAGTCTTTATGACGTTTCCATGAAGTGTCTGTGAACTCAGATTTCTTGGTCGCAGAAAGAAATTTTCTAACTCGTCTTGTCTTTTCAAGTCCAAAAAGCATTTGCCTTTAACTTGCTTTCCATATCTTCTATACTTTTTTCAATATGCTCTTACGACCTCTACTTTTTGACTTGACGTTTCTAATTCTCCTTTTCTGGCGTAATCGACTTACGGAGGGTGGTGAAGGAGCTACTCGCAAATTCCACAGACTGGGAAAACCGAGCGGATTTCTTGTCTTTGGCGCATCGTAATGTTATCACGTTCTCTTAGGCACTTTCGCACGCTGTGAACCGAATAGAATATTTCCGTATATTTTGCAAATTCATATATTGCGTCATTGAAGGCTATCACTACTCGTGTAAAGGGCTCACGGTACCCAAATTCGGCAGGTTAAAGGACATGCATAAATCATACGACCACTATAGTACATTCACGTATTTTGAGGTAATATTTAATAATTCTGAAGTTGAATAAGACAACTAGTTTCTATTTCTACGATAAAATAGTAAAGCATAATAATTTTTATATTTATTGGTACAGACAATGTGTATATAAATATACCGTATTTAATCTTTCCTGTAGTTAATAATTGATAATTAAAAAAATTATAAATTTTTATATAATACTTATAAGCATATAACAGATTATTCCAAAGATTCATCACTTATCAATTTTAATAGTTAAATCGTGAAAATCAGATACACGATTGTACGATACTATAAGAAAATCATATGTGCTTCGTCAAATTCATGAAATACAAAGCGACAGGACATTACCAGGATATGAGGTACTATACATAGTGGTCCTTGAGACAGAGGTAGTACGTAGCTAACAAGCAGTAAGGTGACCGATGGCTCAGTAAAGGGGTTGATTGACATTCCCTGGCCTCCGTCTCCTCTTACAACCTTGGCAAACTTAAATTCCCACTACTTCAAAAAAATAAAAAAAAATAAAAAAAAATTGTCTTGCCTCCCTTCTATTTACAATTGGTTACCTGATGCCTAATTCGATGAGAAGGAGAACAAGCTCCTGCACCGTAATTTGAAGCAGACACGCTCCATTGGAACGTAGAATCCGTAAGAATCCTTCCATTGCCGTGATTCTTATCTACTTCCATTTCGCTTTCTTTCGTTTTTCAGTGGCACCGAAGTTAAAGTAACTTTGACAGCTTTAAAGGTTCTTTGGTGATCTTGGAACATACATTTACTGATTTTTATAATAAGTACGTAAAAGTAAAATGAGGATGAACTTTTTATCAGTGATTGGGAAATTGAAGAAGGTATTTTGTAATTTATGTATTATATGATCTGGTGGGAGCACAAAGAAGAGGCTTAAATGACAGCTGTTAATTGAGCGTCTTAATAAGACTTTGAAAACAGCAGCCAATCAATTTGCGGAATTTACGATGGACGCCGATAACTGCGCCTAAATCCTTTGAGCAAGTCTACCGTCTCAAACGTCCATTAATGTATTCAAGACCATTTGAACCGCGATATCTCTGAACCTACATGGAAATTTCGCAGAGTCTTCCTTATAAATATTTAAATTGAAGCAACCCTTTCTCGAGGGTGAGATCGTGCGCTTGAATTTTTCAGGCTTAATCGAGACGAAATTTAGCAGCTACTTTTATTTACATATTAGCAATACGCAGTTGAGTATTGTTTAGCAAAAGAATTTTACCCTCACCTTAAGATCACGTACGAATCCATCGCTTTCACTTTTGATTAATATTGTACAAACATAAATTCTTGTTTATAGAAGGGTAAGATGGTAGCAATTATAACGTTTATTGTCAGCGTTTTAATAGCCATTCACAAGTAGTGCCTATTTTTCAGTTGTAATTAAACGCATCCTCATTATGCTGCGAATAAATTTGCCGTGATGAGCATCGTTCGTACATGATATCCTATCTGATGTTCAGCTGTCTAAATTGATATCCAGAAGGTGCTACCTAAGAGCTGTAAAGTCCGAAGTGTCCTTGCGCTGAGTGTCCAAACAAAAAAGACTCGTGCCGTTTGGAGGAAGAAGAAGCTTTACCAAATTCCCAGTATACACAGGCGCTGTTTATGGAGTTCTTTTTACGGTGCCCAAAGGATTCCACGATACTGACGCGGCGCTGCGTAGAGACACATGCCTATAGGTATAAAGCCGTGCTTTCAATGCGCGACGGATAGAATAGTTACGTAGTGAATTTAATTACGCAACTCGGCCGGTATTCTTTTTATTATTTCGGTGCGTACATTCTACGTTTCGCTGGAGGAGAACGCATAAATGTGTATATACGAACTCGTTTTGTACGCTGCTTCTATTCGTGTCGCACGGCAACAGTGGCTTCAAATTTTGGAAAAAAAAAATGCGAATAAAATAAGAAAGCTTGGACCACACTGTTCTTGCGTATTCGCTAAAGATTTTAATACTAAAATCTTTAATAAAAGGATTTTTTGGGCCTTTGACCAAATTTTTGCTCGTTATTTTTTTTGTTGAGTTTCTGTATAATGATTTATATCTTTATTTATCTTCAATGGATTCTCGATAGACGTTAAGACGTCAAATTTTGTTATTACATTTGATAACTTTGTTATGTCTACCTGTTTATTCGTTTGGGACTGAGAAAAATAATCATGATAAATATCTAAATTGATTTTTTGTATTCATTTTTGTAGGGTTGTAGCGTGTTCATATTAGATCTAAACTACTGACCAAGGTACATTGATACGTATATATAATATATTGATACGTCCGTATCAATGTCAAAGTCAAATCTGCATTATGCCCGAAAAAGATTTCGCTCCAAAAGAATTGGATTTCCACACTCATCGGTAATTTTTCTACGTTCACGATCTCTCAGTTGCTTTGAAAGTTGCCGCCATTTTGTAAGTCCTCATCCTTTTGATTCACAAGAGAGTTTCAATCTTAATATTATTCTACATAATTTGAGCATGCTCTTAAAACGATCAGATATTTTAAAAGTACAAAAATATGAAGTTTATACACGGAGAAAATTTTTTTCAAATTTCCATATGAAGTCTCTTATAGAATTTACTAAGTAGTGCAGTAACCTTATTACATGTTGGCAGTTTTATAAGTATTATTATCGGTAATGTAGAAAATTTCAAAGATAAGGGAGCGCAAACTTTATCAAGCAGACTGCAATTTTTCTCACGTAGAATAATCGATGATGTTCGAATATATCTAATCTATTACCGTGCTGCTTGGTGAAAATTCCATGCGCGTAAAGAATATGTAACTGCTGATTCTACGTTTTTCATTGAATTCGATAAGAGACGGAAAATGACGCACTATATTATATCAATTTACGCATTAAACTTCACATTGTCGTTACTATGAGAAAGGAGAAATTTAAAATGGCTTTTCCATTTTTTTAAGTCTCCAGCTTTATCAAGCATTTTAGTAAGATTTTATGTAACACAGCTATGATTTTATTATGAAACATAACATATCGGAGAAAAATCTACAAACGATTGGCGAAACCAATTATGGTCGAATTTATAGCAGATATCAAGTTCAGGATGTAGATGGAACAGGAACGTATGCAAACATTTGGCATTTACAGTTTCAAAATTCCAAACGGGCAAATACGCAAAATCTTAGCATCGTATGTGTACATCTTGATGTTTGGGCGAACCGTGTATTCAATATCATTGAAATTTGAAAAAAAATCATGAGCACATTAATGAAACAGTAATATTTCGAAATTTCCATCACTTTCAGTTTCAAATGTTCTTTTGCGACAGCGATTGTATAAAATGTGCTTGCATGGTTTAATGGGTCGTGCTTGAAACCAAACACGTTTGCTCTGATATTTTATTAGGGATGCAGTAACGAATGCATGCGATAGATTTTGGAATATGTATAGCTGGTTCTCTATCGAGAACCTAGTAGATATTTCCTAGTTGTTTCCATGATAAAAAACACGCCCGGTTGGGCTGGTACTAGCCATCGCGAATAATAAAAACCTATCTAGTACCCAGCGTGGCACGCACAAGTGCATCCGACTATTAAACCACATCATGATTCGCTCTTCCTTGCCATGGAAGCCTACCCTGTCCCGAACTAGGCGCTCGCTAATATTCAACGATATGAACCAAAGTATAGTTTCAATAGTTTCTCGTTACGGTAATAGTTTATTAATAGGATCTCATTAGTGTCCAGGGCAGAATTTATTAGTGTATTTGTTAACTATGAACATAATTGATCGTCAAAGATTGTAATTCTATCCAACGCATATGCCAAACTGATAAATGCCAGTTTTAATGTAATATAAAACTTTTGAATTAAGAATTTGGCATAATTATTAAAAAATCAAGATTCTTTCTAATTCTTAAAAAATACTTTTGCAAATACTCCGAAAAATTATGTTTGTAACACTTAACCCGTCATACATTGCCTAACGCGATATGAGATATATATTTTCATAGGAATTTTGCAAATCAAGGTTTTCATATACATGAATAGTGTTAATTATCACTTCTAACTGAAAACAATATGTTTAAATTGGGCTGCTGGCTCAGTATCAGAATACATGGTAAACGCACATACACTTTTATGGTTTTTTCTAATCATAAAAGTTTTATATTACGTGAATTGCATATTTCATGTACTTTAATGAATATAAAAACAGTCTAAACAATTTTCTGTCAAACGTACTTACCCACATAGCAACCCAGGAATTAATATGGAAAATGGTCTATGATAGTTTCATGTAACTAGTGAATAAACGAGGCTCCGTTCCGTTTCTGCTTTAGCGTTACGTATAGTTTTTATAGTTGGCGTCTAGATAGAAGTGGCAAAAACTAACTTCTACCCGATTAAGATCCACATACATATTCTACTAGTGATAGAATCAGAGTAACTTCATCTCTATAGATAAGTGGGTATGCAATGTGACATGCGCGTCGATTTTTCATATTAATTTCACGAAAATTCAATGTGCGAGTGAAATGGATATAAGAAGAATGTTTTATTTACGGCATAATGTTCTTGTATAAAGAATTCTTAATGTAACGGTGCACAATATTTGGCTCCTTGGAGTCGAATCCTTCTCTCTAAGTAAAGCGCCAATTTCCATTAGAAATTCCCCTTTGGGAGATTTATCCTTGATCCCCATTAATAATTAACATCTTATGCGTGCTTCCGTTTATTGAACTCTACTTCCTCCTAGGTATGCCGTTTGTGATTCAAGACACACTATAACAATGCATTAAGTCTGATCCTCTCACGATTTCAAATATAATTTAAAATTATAACATAAAGGTTATCATACAGTTATTGACAGAAGATTTGCAGGCTAATGAAAAGTACAATATAATTCCGAAGTGTAAATATGTTTTCTATCCTATTCAATTTTCTCCATGGATATATTATCCGGTGGAAATTTGAAGATAAGAAATTTAGATGGTAAGCTGGGTAGATGATATGAAGGATGATTCAGATAGAAAGTACTATCGTCGGTATCATATACATATATATGCATATATTTTTTTAAGAAGTTTAGTTCTCAGGACTTTTTGTGTCGAGTATTGGCAGCTATGGGGACACTCAGTGTTGTTAGGACGGGCTTGATAGCATCCTTCATACGTAAGGTATACTGTCAGGACCATAAAGCGGCACTCACACCGAATTTTCAAAAAAAAATTTCATGCTAGGCACTCGGACTTGTGATGGGCTAAGAAATGGTTTTGTTAGGTTAGATTAGGTTAGAATTCCAATGCCACATACCTCAAGGTATTTTTTTTTTTTAATATATAGAAAAAACACATCGGTTTATCGTTGTGAATGCCACACGTTCTCAAAACTACCCTTTGACAAGTTTATATATGTATACATGTATACTTATTTTTTATATACATATATACATATTTATAAATCGATATCGTAACAAAACGCGAAACCTGAATGCGTGACACGAGCAAATCCTCGCCGTTGAGCAAAAAGCACGACTAGCAGAGCTCTACGCGCTTCGCTGTTTGTTTGAAGCACAGTCGGATGTGCTTGCGTCCGCAATCAAACATGGAGCGAGGATCCGGCTGAAGCACCCTTTATGTAGACGTATATCACTCCCACAATCCCCCACATGTATCAACATATAGGGATCACGATATATATATAAAAGAACCTATGTATATATACCGATTGCCTGTGTGCATGTTTAACATTTCAGAGCGCTATTTTTTGCAGATATATTCTCCTTATTTAATCTCCATAGGAATTTCACACGCGCAAGAAGTAATTATTATGAAATGGTTGAGATACATAATATTGTACATTAATAGATAAATTATATCATTGAAGTTCGCTTGTCTGTATATATATAGGGTGTTTGTTTATTTTAATAGGAAAACATATGTGATACGCATGCTGCTGGAGATTACAGTCATTAGGGTGGAAAAGGAAAATCAATGTGATAATCAGTATTGTACAAGAAATCATTGTTTGATCTAATTTTCACAATTTCTGGATGTGACGTCGGTTAGCGAAATTTGCAAAAAGATGGTCCCTTTTCTAACACTGTGTGAGATTGGTCAGAATATTTTACATGAATTATACTGGGATGCATAGATTTTACTTTGAAACTACGTTGTTCGATTTAAAAGTTTGTTGGTTATTCAAAGGTATGGTAAATATTATCGTTTTATGTTGTACGCAGTATCTATCTACTGAACTTGGATAGGCAGGTGCATAAGTTCAAAACTCAGATTTGAGTGAAGTAGACGGCGAGAAAAGGCTTTCGCTTATCAAGTAAAGAAGAAAAGAAGAAAAAAAAGAACGGAAGGATGGTAAATAGAAAGGAGAAAACAAGATGGAACAAGGCTGCTGTCAACTCTTGAGCAATTTTAAATGTAAATTTAAGTATTGGCTCCGTTGGCTGCTGTCTGGCACGGAACATCCGACTCTTCCGATGTATTTGCATGTTAAGTGCCCACGACCCAATAACACCCCCATGGAAGCCTCACACTCTTCTCTCATGGCGTTTTATGAGCTACCCCGTGTTTCCCGGCAGACTTTGTGCTCCTCTCGCTATCTCGTCAATCAAGACAACTTAATGGTATTAAGTCAGTTTTCAATTATTAAGAAGCTACGAATCGATTTATCCTGCTACTTAGATATTACTGATTCAACAAAACATTGTTTTCACGGTTCTCAACATAATAAGAGTAGCACCAAAATTCAACCATTACCTTCTTCCCCTCTTAGTAAAAAAAAATTGAATTACATGCGGAAATTTGATTTTTAAAATTTTTGCTTTTCGACGAAGATGCTGATTGCCACGTCATTCAATGAATGATAGATTGTCATTGACGGAACTTAAAGGTGGCCGATTTTTGACGCAATCGAATTGACTTTCTAATAGATCGTACTGGTGGACCGTGTCAACGAGTTGTGTAATCGAAAAATTGGTACATGTAAAAATAAGCCTGGGTAATCTCCCAGTAGATTCATACCAGTGACATCGCTGTGTTCTTGTGCTGAAAATTCTTTATATCACAAAAAGAGGATGCATTCCAAATAGATTAGCTGATTGACAAATACTCGGAAGTGCAATGACGAATACTTAGAGGTCTGAAAATTTATCATGGTGGAAAAGTCCAAAAAGTATAGGGGCGTGTGATATTAAATGATATACAAAGGAATGCGGTAACTCGTTGCTCTTATTTTTCCAGAAGCCAATCAGTTTTTTTTTACCTATTTTGCAATTTTTTATTCCAAATAATCAGATATGAAGTAACTAATATGTACCCGACAGGTAACCATATCAGAAACTGAAGGGAGCTTTTTCGGAAATTTTACCGAAATCGTAAAGGTAGTAGATTCGCCTTACGCGAAGCCCCATTTTCCGTTCCCTGATTAACTGGACTTGGAACGTACGCGTAGTTTGGGATATCATGTAGATCTTAGTCATTCCATTAGAGTAAAATTACACGTTGACCATGACCATCAGGGGTTGGATGCCCTTCTGTCTCATCTATTGAGTTTGTTTAATATGTTGAGTTTTATGAAAGATGTTAATAATAATTTAATTAGACATTATATGTCTTATTTATTACAATTCGGAAAATGCATAAGTAATATAGGTAATTATTGGAGAAAACTCACTTTGACATCACGTTAGTTTCTATCCAGCATAGAATGAGTAATATTGTTTAATGAAATATAAAGTTTCTTCAGAAGGAAAATACTACATCAAAACTGACGTGAGTTGTAAAATACCAAATAAATAAAAGACTGATCTCGGGGCATTAAGGGATTGAAGTAAAGTTCAACAAATTCCAGGAAAAGCAAGAAGAGGAAGATAAAATAAAAACGAAATGGCTAACAATGGAAAAGGGTCTCTCGCGGTACATTTGGGTTTTATTGAATAAAACACGCGTCAACCTCATTCGTTTTCGACGTTGCGCGGCTTCACGAGACTATTCCGCAAAGCAGTACCATTATTACAGCACGCTAGCTTATAGCATTCTTGCGTGCATTAAGACCGTTTTTTTCCACTCAGCAATGACACTTCAACCACAGGAATTCCTGAAATATCCGTTCAGCATGCATCTTCCAAAGCTATCTTTATAGTAATCGTGCTTCCTTTTATTCATTATTTTTATCAATGGCTACTGTCATTCGGGTATTCAGGAAGCGACTTCTGGAGCAATAAATTTTCATATGCTTCAATGATCGCTTTCACGCAATTATATAGAATAAAACAGCACGCACTGGTATTACTTATTTACGTAAGGACGTCAATACTAGATGTTTCCCGAGCAGAAATATAATCAGGCTACCTGATATTTCGTCAGGACCGGATAGGTATTAGTAAGGTGTGCCCTATGTGGCTCGCCTGATATCAGCATGATTCGAACCTGATTTCAGATCGATACGGCTTGCCTGATCAGGCGAGCCTAACGCATTTCAAATTAGGAACAGACGAAGCATTGATCAGGCGATCTTGATCTAAAAGAGTCTGCATTGTTTCCGACACTCCGTAGGGGGTTGGATAAATTGAGAATCACGACCATGGATCCAATGCCTAAAGGGACTTTTTTTTCCATATTTAAGTGTCCGTACTGATCATTCGAGCTATTCATTTTCGATTGTTGTGAATATAGCGAATAGTGAAATCGAATAAAATTGAAATTATTAGAAAAAAAAAACGTCTTCTTTTATTTCGCGGGATCTGGTATATCATGAACATGATTGTTCGTCCGACTAATTTCGGGTCGGAACAACCCAGAAGAAATGTTCTAGTCGTTTCCTTGATAACGAAAAGGCCGCAACTGAGCTGCAACTAGGCATCCCTAATAATAAATACTAGCAGCTATTAGTCACCATAGTGCGCACCAGCACACCCAACTACTAAATTAAATCACGAATTGCTCTTTTGATGAAAATTTTTTTTGAATTTTAACAAATATTTTTTTTTTAATTCTGCAATATTATGTATGTCAGTTTTAGTATATCATACATTGATCAATGCTTATGTGCAATATAAAAATTATATTTTCAGAGGAATTTTGCAAAACCTACGTTTTTCATATATAAAAATAGTGTAAATTATCACTTCTAAGTGGAGAAATGTATACAAAGTGCTAATGGGTCAGTGGGTAGAGTGTTACACTTCTGATATTTGATAATCCTTGAGAATCGTAGGATTCATTCCGATTCATTCAATAATTTAATTCCTGCTCGCGGCAGCACATTTAACGGGGGAAACCATATTAGGAGGTTTAGGAGGTAATAATAATCGTTTTTTTTTTTGCATAAATTGTTTGCTTAACTATCTAAGAATATACTGTAAAAATTTCAAAGCGAAATTCGCATTCGTTTAGATTTTATGAGCATAGAACCGAGCGCGCATCGGGTACAGGTTACAGGCTCGAGCGCGCACAGCGGTAGGGCGGAGTTTTTTTTCAAACGCGTTTTTCTCGAAACGATATTTTTCACATTTGCGGGAACTCTAACTCAAAAAGTAATTAACCGATCATTATGA
>JARQSV010000516.1:1268113-1419363 GCA_030142285.1 Calameuta idolon | reverse complement strand
GTTCATATTCTTAGAAAATAAGTTATTAATGTGAAATGAAAACCTTCTTACTTTCAAATGAAAATTGGAATAGCTACACGTCCCGCAATGGGAGAACTTGAGTTACGACCATCAGCGAACATCAGTGCGTAATTTTGTTATTTTTGAATGAAATCTTTCAAAAAAAAATCACAAAGGTTGTTCAGAATATGACTAAAATGATGTCAAAATTTCATTGAATTCTAATTAGTTTTTTCCACTCAAAAAAAATCGTAAAATATCAGTGAAAATGTGCCTCCTAATGTGGTTTCGCCCTTAATACATGCACTTACCTTTTCTTTTTAAATATTGTTTTAATGATATAATTTTACCATTATGTCAATTACATATTTCATGTATCTGAACGAATACCAAAATTGCCTAAACAATTTACTGTGTCAATTTCTAACCAATTTCTGTTTATAATCAGGCACTTAATCTAGGCCGGATAAGGCATCGGATCAAGACCGTATGTTCAATAACGCTACATCCCGGATATGAGCCAAATTAATTTGCCCAATGTGGATTGGATTTTATTTTCTAGAATACCTGATATGGCTGAATTATGGCCTACATAAATTTCCGATGGGAATCGTAGTAGGTCAATTATGCATTTTATTCGGTGCCATGAAAATTCGACTGAAATTGACGTTCTGTTGTATTGAAAAACTGAAATTCAAACAAGAATAGGAAAAATTTGTTCTTTTATACATCTCATTTTTATAAATATTATTATTTTCAGTCAATAGTTACTGTTCATCGCAATTATAGATATATATTAATGATTATATCATACTAATTAAATCAGTACAATGTACATAGTAATCGAATCAGTTGATAAGAGTGCAATGGTATAATTAGTGAATTTATGAAGTAAAGTTGACTCATATTACATGTAATTACCGACCCAGTAGTGGATTAAACATCAGTCACGTTTACAAAGTGAATTTTCAAACTACTGAAACAATCAATACAATTTGCACTGATTCATTTGTAGAAAGTAACAAGAGTTTTAAATACGAAATAATTATCTTATATAATAGCTATTAGTGGATATAGAGGTGCAAAGTATTGCCAAACAGATTATCAAAATTATGAAATCCCGTATAAATATAACTCCACAAATACATGACGTATGTATCTCTGGTCGAAGGAGATGAATTTTGGAGATAATTTTGTTACCGTATGTATACATCGAATCTAAGGACGTACCATTAATGAATACAGAAATTGCATATATTTCTTATTACGAGTATTGCAATTACAGAGTATTGCAAATTATCAATAAATGCAGCGAATCGGTGCCTGAATTTAAGGGCGAGCTGAATATTCATCATATTGAAAGTGGGAAAGCAACGTAGAAAGAAGCTTTGTCTCCCATGTGATGAGACTTATACTTAATGAAATCCCATGCGAATGTACCTCCACATATTTTGTGTGATATTTTTTCCATTGATCTAAAATGTAAAAGTGGCTTTTAAATTTTCGCAGCTAGTCCGCAAAAAGTTTACAAAGCATCACCGCTATTACTAATTATCATAACTTTTCGTGTCTGAGCAGCAGCTAATGAATGTATTTTTAATGGAGGCTTGGAAAATCCTATTTTATAGCACACGCTGTATTCCTGGAACAAGAGCTTCCTGCGAAAAAGATTAATGTGAAAATCAGCTTGTACGTAATGGATATTGTTATTCCAAGTCTATATATAGGTTTTTCCCATCAACTGGGGATCACTGGCTATGTCCAGAATCAATTTTGTTCACTTTCTAATCTCTTTCCTTCTTCCTCGAAGTTTCGTTTGCACTTCCCGATCGTAAGACTCGTACTAGTATTTTGCGCTTCAAATAGGCAATAGTTGGACAATGTTTCACATTGAACTTCAAAACAGAAGCTTATAAGAACCTCGTGGAACAGTCCTAAGTCGTAAAGAAAGAATGAACACATTTCCCGTAATTCACAATTAATTTCTTTATGGTAAATCAAAGTGGTCACCCATTCAATTATTATACTTTATTTTTGTTGATTAACTTTGATAATCATCCAGCATCCTGAGTGGATGTCTGTTGAGTCTTCTTATTTGATATACAATATTCCTTTTGGCTGCACATGAAGAATTTATCTATAATTAGTCGATTAATGATTATGTGTGAAATAAATTAACTTTCCATGATTGATTTATATTTATTAATTATATGCAATTTTTTTTACTTTTATTTTTTAAGTCTCTCATGATATTTACTCGTATCACTAAATTGCATTGAAAGGTTACTATATTATTGGAAAAACATCTAATAATTGATTATTAACAAATTATTCAATTATTCATAAATTTAGTAGTCGATTACCAATGTTTTTATTACTACAGCTTTTACTCGTTCAGGTTCAACTACTCTTCAAATTTCTTATTCTTATTTCTGTTGGCTTAATATCCCCAAAGTGATGAAACGCCAATCTTCAAATTTGAAAATAACTTAGTAAATGTTAATAAATAAATAAATTTGTGCGAATATTAAAATAGGTTGTGGTAGGACTTGAACGTTCAAAATAGGTTAAAATCGTAAACGATATTAGATATTACGTATAAGTTCAAAGCAGAATGTTAGAGTTGAACAGAAGCAAAAGAGGCTTCGTCTGGAACTTCAAGGTCCAACGTAGGTTCAAAATTTTAACTCGAGTCGTTCTGCGGCGTGGGAAAGTTGCGATCGTAAAGATGGCATATGCCCGAATTTCCGGAAAAGCTTTTCGTCACCCTTCTTCGCACACCCTGGGTACCTACAGGGTGTACCAAAAGCCGAGACTCCGGGATAGGGAGCAAAGGGAACATGGATTTACTTTTACTGTGAGACTCGTTTGAATCACGTTTTACGAATTCTCTAACATTATCGTCTCTAGTTTCTATATACATATATATGTGGATCCGCGGGAATTACGATATTCCCTTGACATTATTGCCCAATGATATCTAGGATAAAAGGTAAGTAGGGAGGTAACTACTAGGAAAGTTATGGCAAAGAGTGTAGAAGTTTTGGAAGGCGCAATTAATATTAATTAATGTAAATTGTGCCTTTACACTAGTTGTTATATTCTCGCGATTGAAAGAAAGATGCGCCTACGAATAAAAGAGAACTGAGAGGAGAAAAAAAAAGAGAAAACGCGAGTAGAAATCAGCTTTATGTAAATTTTTCAATTTTATTTAGGAAATATTTTTTGTTAATATTGTCTGCAATTAATTACCCATATGCGCCAATTTAACACCTTGAGGAACGGAGGCCGATATTTGTGTATTGGCTCAGCCATCATTCACGGACCAAAGATGGAAGTTCGTGTTTTGACGTCTTAAGGTATTTTCACTTATACAGCGCTACAACAATAAACAACACTACTTTTCGTGCGAAAGACACCGATCCTCAAAATGTTAAAACTAATATTGCTTAACGTCAACATTGTTACTAAATTTATCTTCAAAGCTTAATTTCGCTTATAACAATTTTGTAAATTTCCATTTCATTTGTTTATTCGTTCGTTTGGAATTTCAAGTAGATACACACTGCCTGTACATGTACATACATTGATACTTTTTTCTTACCGGAGAGAATACACAACAAATCCAACATACCCGATGCAATTCTACCTATAAATGAAAATAAATTCGGCTTAATGCAATAAAAAATATTAAAAGCGAACTATTTACCTCTATCTCCTATTTCCCTTATGTGTCACTTTAACTTACTCTCTGTTCTCATCCCATCGTGCACCATCACATCATTGCACGTTTCTCTTTTCCCAACGGCGTCTCATTATTCATGCGTCGTTAAATGTTCCTGCTTAGTAAAACTCAAAGAAACGTCCCGAGTCCTGTCCAGTCATATTATGAAAAAGGAGAATTACAAAAGGGAGGATTATTTCGACTGCATTAAATGAAAAAATGCCTTTCAGTAGGTTAGAAAGTTAAAGTCGTGTAAATTGTTGCGCAGCATAATTTAGCCTGAATTTTAAGAAAATTTGTTCAATTAATTCCAATGCAGATACGCGAGACTGTTTATATCAGAGAATAATTTTATTCTCTCAACAGCAACAACATAAGTTTTACACGGAAATTATATTTAATAAATAGCTGCAAGAATTTAAATTATGTATATTAACATAAATTTGTATTTAATATATATGTTTTATATTATATAGAAATCGTAGCTGTAACCAAGGCAAAACGGTTATTTGCGTCGTTGAAATTCAATCGAAACATTACGCAGTAACGAATTATACCCATACAGATCTGTATATTAATTTCATCCATAAAACACCACTGCTACCTCTCTCATTCCCTAAATAGAAAAATCAACTATGCTATCAGAGCTTGTTATTACATGCATCTAGTACTTACCCGGTTCAATACCAGAATCAAATTTAAGATCTCGATCGAAATATCTACTGGGTAGATTATTCAATTGAGTTCTATAGAGATATTATTTAATTAAAAAGAAAAATTCTTACTAACTTGCATATTATTATATAGAATTAATTCTGAAAATAATTGTATACGTAGTAATAATGACAACCTGGTCCGGTGTTCGATGTTAGTATTCAAGAATAGAAGTAGTTGTCGATGCTTTATTAAAGAAATAAGCGTCCAGATCTTCATCGTTTAATTGTTCCTAATGAATCTTTTCGAATCCATTCGCAAGATATAGAACATATTTGACCAACCCGTTTTCTTTTTAAACTATGAAATACATATATTTAGAAGAGGCATATTGCATATGAAATTCTAAACACTTATGAATAAAAAAAGTTTTCTTAGCTAAACATGCGAAAATGTGTACAGTGAGATGAAGTAAATAAAGGAGATGACACTCGACCGAGTCTCTCGATTGTTCTAAAAAGTCTGAATGCAATTAAGAATGAATATAGTCGAGAATGCACAAAAAGCTTAGATCGTCGTGTTATAAATCTTGATAAATCATAAGGAAGGTGTATGTGACAATCACTGATCAGTGGACAGTGTAGCAAACAATAAAGGCTTTCGTACAAAAGCCCAGTCTGAAATTCCTCCATCCATTCAGACATGTGGGAGGTCGTCTGCACAATAATATAACGTGTAAGTTCTATGCACGGTCGCCGGTTCAATATTGAAATGCTTTAGCATATTCTCGGCAATGTAAGTAAATGCTTAAGAAGCTTTTTCAAAAGCTGGAAAGATGTCCCGCCGTGGCTACCTCCGTAGGAATAAAAAAATTCGAGGTATTCTACACGGAAAAAGCCTTTATAAAATCTTGCTAGATTTCATTTTCGAAACTCGCATATGCCATATCTTCCTACACATGATTTTTTTTGCAGATATGTCAGCATTACCAATTTCGCTATTATTAAGCAACGTGAAACATCTTTATCGAAAATTGACTACCTTAGTAAATCGTAGGTATATGAAGCAGAATACTGATTTTAGCTTGTTATACAATTTCATGCTGTTTATTTTAAGGTCATACGTGTCTTTGTCGACGGATATAAAATACTATAAATTTTAATGCCATGACCTACTGAAAATTCCTTGAAGTTCTTTTGAAATATATGTGCTGGGATGATCTTATGTGAACCTACCAGAAATCCAATGGGATTCAGAAGAGATTTTGATGGTGTTCCTAGAAGTCTATGTAGTATGTGGATGCTTATATACATCTATAAATATATTCATACGTATTGATGTTTCTGTGTTATATATGATATATTTATACGAAATTCTTTTCCACTGAAGAAAATAGTATGGAATATGAATTTTGTGTACATTTTTTTTTATGAATTAGTACATCTGTCGATTGTTAATATTACACTATGACGTCTTGTATGGTCGTACGTGAGAAACAATTTAGATTTCAGAGTCGCAATCATTTCAATGTTTATATGGCAAAAAAATCCCTTGTATATCGAAGCGGTGCTGTAACTCGAAATTAAATGTAATGTAAAATATAATGATCACTTTAATACTAAATAACTTAAAAAAAGGCGGTAATATAACTGAAGAGACAATTTTTATGAGAGGAATCAGGAAAATACCATACCCAATAAATTCTTATTACCGTCTGTGGAGTCATGCGGGACAACGCGACTGCCCCAGCCTATTGAATAGCAAATAAATAACAATACCGTAAAAATTTACGACAATATTCAAATCTATTACGAAAGAAAGCGAAAGGTATTATTATCTAGCATAGCGCAAGCTTTATGCCCGTGAAGCCGATAAGAAACGAAATATTGACATTGAAAAATATTTTCACAAAAGAAAAATTTGGACTCGTAGGTTCAATATTGATCGAGCTCAAAGAAAAGCAAGACTTTTAAAAAAGATGTTCTTACTGTAGTAGCTTCTAGCGTTATACAGGGTGTTCAGGTCTAATCGCACATATCTAGCAGAATTAGATGCTCTATAAAAATCGTAAAAAATACATTTTTTAATTCTTAGGTCTAAATCTCGAAATAATTAAGATTAGCATTCGCCAGTCAGCATTAAATTTAGCGAAATGTTTCCGAATAGAACTTCACAGTTTTTTTTTACTATTACTTGCCACCTTAGCAATTGCTCCTTTCATTCGTATTTATTTTTTATTTAACATCATTCACTGCCATAGAGCCCGATTGTCTGTGCGACTAATCGTAATTATTTTAGCCCGCCTGTACTTTAATCATTTCAACAAGTCCGGATAGATGTGAACACCCTATACACATTCTAGGCCGAACTCGATACTACAAATGAATCTAACACGAGAAATGAGGCAGGACAAGGATCGCGGCAGATCAACATAAAAAAATTATTTAAAAATGTAATATTCATCTTGACTGCAATTCTCACTGTGATCGTAAAGTGTTACTACATTCTGTTGGCGCTTGAGTGCTGCGCGATAAATCTAACATAACCATCTTGCACCTGGATATTCTGAGGGAATTATATTTCAATTAGTGAGAACAAGCACATTTACACGATGCTACAGGGAGTATTATCTATCTTGTCGATTTCTCGTAGGATTATTAGTAGACACAGCGAATGAGAATAACGTGTTTCCCATGTTCCGGCAATTTGCTTTGAGACTCGTGTGCCAAAGAGCCAGGTATCGCAATCATAGATATCAACCATTCTGTAATAGTACGTCCTACTCGATGTCGACTCGAAATTAATCTCGCAGTAATTTCGTTATAATTTATAAACCACTTAGTATTCTCATTGACACAAGGCAAAGGACAAACATCATTATTTGATACGAAGTGAAAGAGAACTATTGAAAAACAAATATTGTATACTACGGAAAATATATCGTAAAACAGTACAATAAAGGACAAGAAATACGTGTCGCTAGGCGTATATGGCAGGAATGTATTTATGTCTGTGGCTTTGGTGTAGCAATATGAGGAAAGAGAAAATATCTGATTTAAGTCGGTTATCCCAGTAGTAGAAGATGGAAGAATTGTTCGATTTCCTGGATAGTCAGTAGATGGGTAGAAAAGAAAGAAGGGAAGGAAGGAAGAGAGCAAGAAGGAATCCAACAGCGTCGAATCGTTGTTGGTGACAGCAGCGGAAAGGCTTCTATTTGGGGAAGATAGCTCGAAGGTATTGGCTTCGATGTGCTTTTGATATGTTTTAATTCGTATTGGGAAACATGGCTCGTGAGTGGCTGCCACGAGATGGTACGGGTATAATCAATATCGACAAGAACCGACCCATTTTCCCTGAGGCATGAATCTTCCTCTCTCAGGCATCGAGATAAAAAGAGAAATAAAGAGAGCTATGTACGTATATATCCAAAGATAGACCAAAGAGATTCTTCACGCCATCATACAATAAGTGACACGAGTGATAAGTGAATTTATTTTATTGCAGAGGCACGTACGTCAATGTATCTGACTCGTCATTGCCTACTAGATCTATACGCTTGGATTTGTTATTGTTTCGGATTACGTTCTTTTGATAAGAACAAGCCTGTGCATCGACACGAAACAACCTTTATGGTTGACGGCCGATAGCTAACTTTAGCTGGTGCAATGTACTACTGAATAAATGCGCATATCGTTCCGTATGCTTATCAGCCTATACAGGCGTTCGAATAGTCTTATTACTACACTGTGCCATTATTATTGGTTTCTGTGATTCGTATTATTATTTTTTTGTCCACCACAGTTCTTGGCAACTTTCCTAGAAAATTATTTCGAGTCTTAATCAGAGCGCAACGATTCGGCGAAGTTTGCGAATTTAATCTTCTGCGGACGAGTGTTGTGTCCAAATCTGTTCACAGTTGTGCATAGGTATATGTATAGTAGACTAAACAGTATTACGTTTTGCTTGAAAGTAAATTAGAGATTTAGCGGTGAAATCTTATCGTTTTTTTAATGCAAACTCATGATGTGTTTTACATTTCGCACGCTGCCTAAAAGATCCAGAGAGAGCATGTTCGACGGCGAAAGTATAACGATGACGAATCTTATTTTGAATCTGACAAGTTCGAAGGTGACGGCAGTGCTTCAGACAGTGGAAGCGAAATCGTTGAAACAAGGAATTGCATATAGGCGACTCCTTCGAAAGATACCACACCATGCAACAATATAAAACGAGTCATACGTAAACATAGAAAAATTAAATATGTTTTTTTGAATTTTGATAAAAAATTTTTATATTCAAATAAAGGTTTAGATTTTATAACACAAACGTTCAATGTGTATATTTTATCAACTACCCACAGCTACCCTCGCTCGTCAGGCAACTCCGTCCGCGAAGCGCTAATCTGCGGTTCAAAATTTAACCCTAACTTGCAACTACTTTGAAATGGTTCATCAAGTTTTAAAGGTTCGATAAATGTCTCAGACCCAACAGTAGGTAGTGTGGTTTAATAATTTCAGGGTGTCAGTGGCACCTTTGACTCATTCCCATCTCGAAAACTTGGTATAATAAAGCTAGCAGTACAGCAACCACAGTTTCGTCCGTTTCTTTCCGTGTTAACCTTTATGGATTTTTCTCTTTTTTACTTATATCTTCTATACATATAGTACTTTGGAAATTAAATCATGTGTATTTATTATATATTCTTACGTGTTCTCAACAAACCTGTAGTTACCCAAGCCAAGGGTACATAAGCTTTCGCATGGCGGGTATCGGTTATTAATATGTAATTACAAGTTCTGTGTTCTTGAGTTTTGACATTTTCATCAGTCCGTGTGACACCCGTTAATACCAGTCGAGATTTAATAATCTTCAAGTGGAGAAATTAATGAAAACTGCGTATTATATTTCTCCAAGGAGCATTTTCCCCGGAGCATGGTGTCAACTTGACGAATCAATTACCCTTGAGTTTGCGTTCCGTCGATATTAACGGTAATAACCAAGGCTACATTTTATAAAACAACTTGATGGTTACCGACACAATGAGATCTGATGAACGGAAGTAACTGACGTAAGAAAAGTTACGAAGCTATATCTTTTGCGATAGTTTCTGCAAATTTCATTTCAAAAGGGAAACGAAATCGTGTATGACGATTTCCGTGATTTCTCCCTCACAGTCTCGTAAAATTTTATGATAGTTCATCCGACCAACGATTTACCCCTCCGTCTATAGTTTCAGACGCACGAAAAAAATACTCTAGGTTATAACAGAGCATTCGGAAGAATTAAATTCGAAAAATATGATAAGTACATGGTACTGAGGAATCGAAATTATGAAATGTTATCGAGCATGGGCGCCAACTTTGAGGGTTGTTGCGGCAAGGGGAGAAAGAAGGAAAATAGGTAAGGAAAAAAAAAGGAGAGGAAAGGGTCTTTCCCTCAGTCCTTGCAGAATGGGAAGGCAGGACACGAGGGTGAAATCGGGCAGGATATTAGGGGTTGAAACTAGGGGTAGTTCCGGCGCAGACACTAACCGCACTTTGCTACATTAACTTTTATGTTAGTGCATTCTACCGTGTGGCTTACCTGTTAGTGACGTCCGTCCGTCCTTCCGTTCTTTATTTGCCATCTAACCCGGCCAGTAACCAGTAACTAGTAACCATCACGCGTGTACACGCCGCCATTACTTGCCCATTACTTGCCAACCACCAACAATTCGGGGCTTACTTTTCTTGATGGCTGAAGTCGCATTACGCGTTCTACAGTTTTGTACAGTCTCCACAAATGTGAAATGTCAACCTGTTGTTGAATAATAATGTTCACCCTTCGCTCAGTCCGTCATTGGTCATGAGACCCTTCCGCC
This sequence comes from Calameuta idolon, assembly GCA_030142285.1. Taxonomy (NCBI): domain Eukaryota; kingdom Metazoa; phylum Arthropoda; class Insecta; order Hymenoptera; family Cephidae; genus Calameuta; species Calameuta idolon. Next base: position 1,409,125 of record JARQSV010000516.1, on the reverse strand, counting down.
GCGCCTCTATCCTTTAATCACCAACAACCCGTCACATCTTATCGCTCAATTTCAATCGATTCACTCTTTTTTATTATTTTATTTCTTAATTTTTTTTCGAAATTGCTACTTTTCGATAGGCTACTCGAGTATGGGACAATACGTAATTCATGATGGATAGTTTGTTCCATCGCATACAGAACGAGTCAGTTTTACATATAATTTAATATATCATTATCTAAATCATATTCTGACTCGCAATAATATTTTAACTAATTGTAAAATACGTGTCTTGCTGCGAGACGGTTCATCGGGTCAAAAAAGCTTTTACCGTAACATCAAGCACTGGCGTACCTCGACGCTTCAGCTAAGCGCGGAAAACTTTTATTGCCATGACGAGAGCGTCGTGCGCAATTCCCAAGTCAGCCTGGCCTTCGACAGAAATGTCCAGTACACTTTAACCTAATGATCTCTCTCGTGATTGATGACCAGAAAAAAAACTAGTACTCTCGGATTTTTGACTTTTGCAATAATGGGGTTAGCTTCTCTAACCGGAGAAAAGGCGGCAGTGCACCCCGCTTTTTAGACGAAGTTCTCGTCACCAGTCACGAAGGGTAGTTAAAAGCTTCATTTCATGAAGTAAGTATCGGGCATGACCGACAACACGTTCTTGCAACTTTATCTCAATGTGTCTCCTGACACTAGCTCGCTTTTGTAAATAATTTTGAATAAATAAACCTGTTTTTAATTTATCTCCAATTGTTTCAACTAACCACCTTCACCACATTAGTTTGAGATGCAAAAGTTCACGCTTTCTGCAGTGTCGGACAGTAAGCGTTCGATATCAGGATTTACGATCTTAATTGACTCGCATCGCAAGTCGACTCACACTGTGAAGCTGAGCATAGTTTTTGAATTTCCGGTTCGTCAAATCGCTGCGCTATTTATGTGATGAGAATGAAACGTTACTTTTTCTTTTCGAATTTTAATAGGAATTCATGAGATAAGGGTGGACAGTCAGTGAAAAAAATATGTATGTATGGAGCATCTTATTGGATGTGGTTTCTTATTAGGTTATGTTTGGATGATTAGATAATTTTTTAAATAATGGTACAGATGGATACTGTGACGATTTTCGACTAAAAAATTCCTTTAAGTTAATTACCATCTATCGTTACTGGCTGCGCACACAAACCCCATCCTTCGTATTCATGATTGCGATTATAAAGATTAAAATCATTTTGTAATTTCTCTATTAATGTACATGATGTATGCTCAAACATATCGGTTATCGGCAGCTTGCTATACTCGTCTTCATACATATGGATCGTTGCTTGTACTTTGTATCGAATGGACCGAGAACGAACAAAAAGCTTAGATGATCGAAATTGTTTCTAAAACTAAAATTTGCATTCTCATAATCATAAGGGTCTCATTTTCAGAGTAATCTGTCATGAATGACCTCACTGCTAAATTTTGAAATTTTTTTTCAAATTCTGTTTCAAATAGTTTTTAGTATAACCGCTTAATAGGTACCCATACAATTAGCTTTATAATAAAACGGGGAAGAAGAAGTTTAGGATTTCTAAGATTAATCAAACGATGACTGGAGTGATGTAAAGGAAACTTTAGATGAAACACGAAAGTTAAAAAATAGTTATAAGGAGAATGGGACAGCGTCAATATTCGAAAATCATGACACGATGAATAGTAAGATATTTTAAAAAGTTTGTTATATAATTAAAATATGTAATATTTATAAATATCACATATATCATCATTAATTCATTATGTTCATGCAGGTATTTCAGTGTGAACATAGAGAAAAAAGATATTGATCATTACAGGCAAATGGTCGAAATGATGTAATCGCAAATCAGGAAGATAATCATTAATCATATTATGGAATTTTCAATAATAAAATATTCTACTTATTGGGCTATACGTGATTTTCATATCATTCGTGAGCTGAGCGAAACGAAAATTTAAATACCTATATATTTATGTGAAAAGATACTGTACTAGTAGGCGTGTGTTTACGTCACAGAAGCTATAAAATATGCGAAATATATATATGACATTTACAAGGGTGGCTGATCCTCTGCAGGCTAAAGCAATGGGTTTATTATATTTTAGAAGTGTCTTCTTCCAGCCTGAATCCTCGACATCTGAAGTGAGACGAAAGGGAAGGAAAGTGAGGGAGAAGGTTGCTAACAGATTTCTTTATCCTTTGAGAGAGGAAGAAACATCGAGCTATATAGAGAAAACCAGACAAAATACGGTGGGATACGTGGAAAGACACGCGCGCAGTGTCGCACCCCATGCTTAAGAGAAGAAGTAAGGTTGGAGAACCAGGAAAGGGATGCGGGAAGTGAGACGGTAAAAAACGAAGGGAAAAGAGGAATGAAGAGAGAGACGGGGAGAAAAAGAAGGGTGGTAGTAACATTTCTCAGTCTGGCATCCATGAATCTGAAATTGAGTGAATCAGCCATCTGCGCCATTGCTTGCTCTTACGGGAAATCTGTATTCGTCGAATTCAACACTGAAGATATGCATTCTGACACATACTGAGAATTGTGAAAAAAAATGAATCTGTCTATCTTTGATTATCTTTCATTGTCACCTGACGAAAAGGCTGAATTGAAATATCGAATTAGTACTTTGTGAAAGTCAATAAATCTTTGCGGTATTTCCTTATGAATATCTCTATTTTTCAATAGATTATATCGAGCCCAAAAAATAAGCCTTTATTGCTCTCTTTTTGAGTCTGATTTCGTTCTCGGCAGTAGGAGAACAGAATTAAATTTAAATTTATGAGGTTCACTACAAAATACGCAATACGTCCATGTGCTTATGTGAAGGTCCAGGCCAAAGTGACAAGATCAATTTCGTCGCAATCCAAGTTGCACTTATTTGTCGAAGGATCAGACCTAGATTAGTTTGAAATAATAACATAGATCCATCATAACCGAAACAGTACTTATTTTTGATTCGGGAAACAGTGAAATACCCATTATATTAATGGCTTACCAAAGTTTTGGATTAATTGAGGAGACGATTTAGGGAGTTAACCATCTTGATAAGTGCTTTGTGTATAGATGGCGCATAATTGTCTAAAATCTACCAGGCTGAGGCTTGCTTCAAAATGAGATTAACCGTAACTTGTGAGAAATACAAAGTTTGATAACTTAATTAAGTGTCGTTTTTGTGATCTTGTTACTATGAAATTTATTAAATTTTACATGCATTGCCACATGTTCGTTCAAATCCATCGTCATAAATAAATAAAGTTAATGCTAATTAACTTTGTTAAGCATAGAGACATTTGTAGTTGTCAAGTAAAGGTACACGAGGCTTTGTATTTTATTGACATTTTTGTACACAAGTCTAATTAAATTGATTGTCAGACCGATTGTGAATATTCAATTATAACTGTTTTTCCGAATGTACATATGTGTCTTACTGCTGCATTTTTTATATAGTGGTTAATAGTTTTATTTAATTTGCAATTAGGTTTTAATGCCTTATGTATCATACGCGTTTACAGTGGTTAATGTCAAGCGGAATATGCTTTACAATAGTTTATTACCTTTCCCTTATTTACATGTAACCTGGATTAGCTAGATGTATATTTCATTAATTTGTTATTCATAAAAAAGATGCCTATTTTCTCGTCTATCAAATTACCACGAGAGCCGCCATTAACGGCTAATTTATTTTCTTCCACTTTTCTTCAAATCAGAGTGCTTGATGACCTTAAACAAAGCGGACCCAGCTTGTTTATCCCACGAAGAACCAACATTTTAACAGATTTATTGAAAACAAAGGAAAATAAAGTGTATGAAGTTTCCCTCGCTTCTGACGTCATCAACCTCCATGTAAATGCGAATACATAGATACCTGAACACTTTTGATTCGTTGAAATATATCATTTTATTATTTCAAAAGAATCAAATCTTATTTTCAAGTACAGCAATTTATGTACACAACACTAATCAAACAAGAAATATTTGTTTCATCTCTTAATGGAATTACAGGGAAGTCTCTAAGAAAATTTTTATATAATTTTCATAATTAAATGTATACTTTCTCCATGATAATGATACTGAATATGGGAAGATAATGCAGTTTATTATAAATTTCTCCACATTATGAAGTGATGTACGTCAAGAGGCTCATATTCGGCTGCTTGTTTCTTTCGCTATTATGTGCAATGCAATTTTTTTGTGCGAGCCTGTTATCTCGTCGACTACTGCAAGGCAATATACATTTCACCAGCCAATCAGAAGTACCCTTTTATCATTGGCATTTGAAAAGTATACATCACGCAGCCATATTCTGAAATGGACTAGAGGAAAGAGATATTTTTTTTAACTTGAAATTGGATTGTCCTAATTTTTTTGGGTATGTAAAGTCCGACGGGAAGGATCTATATCCTAAGCAATCACACCTTGACGAATTGCATCGCGAGAACGATTCAATATATATTCTGATATTGCTTGTAGCTTTCCCATGTACACCCCCCTTGATTTATTTGATGGGCCCATCGTTATAGCTGCCGTTTCGAAATCACTTTTTTAAATACACTGACTGGAAAATTAACGACCAATCGATTTCGTGAAATATTTGCTGCTTGTCATATGCTTATTGTTGCTCACCACTTACTTATCTTATGCTTCATAGGGACCAGATAGCTGCGAGCTATTTCTTTTATTAATGTCTCGTTCGTCGTAAAATAAAGATAAACTAATAATAGTTTTCGTTAGCATAGTTTATGAGATACACTGAAAAAAACGGAAAATCCAGGAAGTGCAATCCTATTTTGACACGTGAAATATTCAATCAAGCGGATAACTTTGATATACGTATGAATATTGAGTAGCTACAATATATTTAAAAACACCCTATACTACGGGACGTCATTGTCGTTCGATAAAAAAAAAACTTCGTGGTATACTTCGGAATTTTATCAAATTTTTTTTCAAATTTTACGCCAGCCAAACGGTACCAATTTTCGGTACGAGCCAGGGCATAACAATTAGTTTCAAACAAAAATAGGTCACTATATATTGTTGATAAAAATTATTATTTTCCATGAATAAAACTGTGGCCATTATTGTTCAAGTCGTATTTTTCGGATTTGATATGATCAATATCTCTTGAAATATAACGATTTCCATACAATGCGATGTCGATCCTTAAAGAGCAATAATTCCTGCTGTATCATCCGGAATCGAGATTCTTGATCACTGTAGATCCTTATCACTTATAGTGAATGACGTTTAATCAGAAGTAAATGTGCGTTACCATTTTTACTTTTCTATTGATTATTAAAAAAAAACTTGACGAACCACCCGCATAAAAAAATGTAATTACGTATCTCCTACAGATTATGAGACTGATTTTCGTCACTTTCGATCGATACACATACATATATGTATAAAGGAGAAGGAAAAAGACATAATGCATTCGGTACTCTAAGAATCTTAATAACGTGGCCTGTTAGAACGACTCGAAATATAACCTAAGATTGCAAAGCTATATCCTAGTAAATGTCTACAATCAAATTGAAACTGATCAATGAACGGTATCGACGTCGGGAAGCTATTAAGAAAATCTAGACAGTGCTCACACTTAATATGGACGAATAGCTCCGAGGGGAATGAAATTGAAATCCTTAACCAAGACAAGCAGAACATGGATCTAAAGTGAAAGGGCAACAGATAAAGTATTGTTTGAACCTCAGATACGTGGTTTGGCAGCACAAGTGGTTGTAGGTTTGGTCTTCGTAGTATGGGAATCTTCCTGTGGTCACATTCCTATACTACAAAGTCTTTTCTTATTTCATGCTATCCTTGTTTGTTGTACTCCTCCTTGCTTGCTCACCCTCACGTTACAGTTTCCATTTCAAATTCAAAATATTCTTTCAGTCAATACGGAAATGTATAGATATCAAAAGGACGAATCGTCTGTTAATATATTTTAACTTAGAAACAGAAACAATGAGAAGATTCTAAATGAGCAAGGTGTATTAGAAATTGAACTTACTGCATTCTTATGATATTTAGAAAAAAAAATACTAATCCTGGAAACAAGATATATCAATCAAGTGACTTGATAAGAAGTGAGAAATTTTATTGAAAAATATTTTTTGATTTCTATTATAAACTCATCGATTTATGCAATTTTTATAAAATTTCAATTGCTCTAATTGCATTTAGGTTATATCTTGGAAATCTGTAATCAACGGATACCAATCCATATTTGTTGCTAGATTATAGTGTGTCGCTATAATGTTTCATTCATATGTCAGTTATGCTTGTGATATATTTTAGTCACACTATTGTAAAGTTACATTATCTAGCGCGTATGGCAGTTATATTATGCAATATTAAAATATTTGTAAGGTCGTGATACACGTGCAAAATATTAAGCTTAAACTTATCTGCATAAAGAAATTATAAATTCCCAAGGCTATACAGGTGTTAAGATGAAATGGGTATTTGTCAAAGATTTCTCTTCAGACGCATCTAAGAAGGAGCCGAGAAAATTCATCGGCGTATAAAGGCACAGGGACCAATAAAGTAATTGCAGTGGAGGGCATGAAATATGCAAAAGGTGTTGACCGAAGTACGAGGCGTGAGAATATGGAGGGTGGCGGAAAAGTGAAGGGTGGTGCGAATTATAAGTTTTAATTACTCGAAGATGAGTAGATGGATTACTTCGTACTTCTTCCACAACTCACTTTTAACAGTTTGTAGATTCATCTCAGTTGACAGCTTTTATTACATGATGAAACGAAACAGGCTACAACGTGGTCTCGTTCAAAAGTAGTCAACTTTGATGAGACTAAAATTTATGTTTCCACTTTAACTGTCGAAAGAAGGTGAAGTGTGAAAAAAAATTCTCTGGTCATATATTTTTTAATATTTATATATCGTCAATACAATTATCGTCATCTCGAAATATTATACGACTTACGTTACTATGAATTGGTAGTAACAAATTTTGCATTTATCAGTTTAATAATTCAAATGAGACTAAACTGTTGGATATGATATCCTATATAAGTGCACGATATTCCCCTGCTTACGTATACTCATAAGTCATAATATATTATTAGCTGTATTCATTGGGGTTTACCGTTAAATTATTTCAAAAGATACATACACTCGAATACTATACATCCTAACTACCATCAATAATAAGCTCTTGCTCGCTAATAGTAATTACTATTGACGTTTAGTAGTAACTACTATGAATAACGAATGAAAACTACCCGGCTTCGCCCGGAATTTAGACATGCTACATGTTAATCTTGTGTTTACCAAGCTAACTTACTCTAACATAAATTGGAAAGGGTACGACGTTGCGAGCTTAAATTTTTTGTTTGACAGATAGATATGAGTATTTTTTATTCTATAGTTAAGTTATATTGTAATTAACGCCCTAACGGTTACTCTTACACATCATTACTATTACACTACTATTGAACTTTCATAGTAAAGAAGGTATATCTCGTTATTACTCACTAGGCAAGGGAAACTTCTTACTCTAACGGTGTGGTTCATACGGATAAACAATGATGTACAAGTATTCTTAACATTGAATTCACATGAGCAGTTTCGTCATTGGTTGCTTATCGAGTGATGGGGCAAACGACTATAGGGATTAGAGTAGAATCCCGGTCAGTGATTAGGATAGTCACCATACTGTACAATAGTTACTGTTGCGCACTATTAGTAACTACTATTAAATTGCAATACTAACTATGCCAAATGATAACCTCTCCACTATCCCACACGACGCTTAATATCCAAAAGTCGTCTTTAAGGTATGTAATGGCATAAAAATTGTCATTAAAACATCTTAAAGATGACTTTTGGACATGTATGTTCTCGGTTGGTTACTATTGATTTCTAATAGTAAGCACTATTAATGATTAATAGTTATTACTGGATCGTAATAGTAAGTATTGCTAATTCACTAAATTTTTTATTCATTAGGGATATGTGATTCACGATAATTGTTTCTCCATATATATGGACTCCATATTTTTGTCCTTGCTTTATTTGCATGAGTTATTATTAGTATAGTATCGAATAGTCAGAGTCACACATATGATGCAGTAATAAAATTCTTTACACACCCGGTATATTGAGTTTTGAAATCGTAAAATCTGTTTTATCGAAATGCCTTATTGGCTGTGCAAGACTTCGTGATAACGTCGTAACTTGAAATGCTATATTCTCATCCAATGATACATCCTTGCCAGCGTCTCTTGAAATGTATGTATAAATCATCCACGTACTAACAGAGTATCTTATGATGCATCGTGTCGCTCGCGTTCTTTTATAGAAAAAATCTCAGGATTCTTTCACCGATAAAATAGCGCCAACGAAAAACTGACGAATTCACATGAAACTTTATGTCTATAGAAAGATACATAGTTGTGATCAACGAAATCTTGTAGAAATAATGGTATTCAGGCCGATCCTGCGATATTGCTTAAATTTATTTCCATTAAGCAGTTATCCGTCAGTAGTTGGTATTTGAGAAATCGAGTAAACACTTTGCGTTCGATTCCATAAGATTTCCGATATATCATATACATCATATGTATATATTCTGAATATATCTACTGCCAACTGAGAATAGAATTGATTTGACATATTTAATAATTCTCATTAGATATAGCATCGATCGATAGTCATAGCACAGCAGATCGCATTAAATTCCTATGCCTACGTTTCAAACGCTGAATATAGGCATTAATGCTATGATCAATGCCCGAAATGTTGCAATAATCTTTCACTAACCCCTCTCCTAAATACAGGATTAAAATTGTTTACAGAGCACTCCGTAAATCCTATTCTAAGCGCACAAAGCCATAAAATTCCACCTACGTAGGTTGAAACGTATGACTGTTCTAACTATAATACATTTCTCTACATTCTCTGATCTGAATCAACAGCTAGTATGTGGTTGAAGTAAGAAAGTAAACTAAAATGTTATAAATTATTCATGCAAACTATTAGGCTATAGAGAATATTTATTTTTCTTATTCAGTGAAACATGGAATATTAAATTTAATTCTGCAAAGATTTCTAACAACATCGGTACAAATATCGGTCGAAAAATTAATCCAAGAATTTTTTATTGATCTAAATTATTGCAATGAAATCTGAGTGATAGACGAAATTAGAAGATTTTGAAATAGGCAATATGATGTAATAGACGTAATTTCTTTTAATATATAAATGTATAAATAAAAATATTGCACATACAGTTTATCGAGCCGGATATCACGTCCAATTTATTTGAAGTGGAGCTCTAAGCATTAGAATCATGTTTAAGATAAATATATTGAATAGCAGAATCGTTATCTTGGCGATTGTTTTCAAATCTAACAAGCAGCATTTTACTCAATTTCCGCTAATGACTGTTGCTATCGTGTAATTCACGCCTGACCTCCAATAAAGTTAGAGTGTCAAACTGTATTGTCATTATCTTTACGTTCTTGTCTATATGGATAGATAGAATGCTAAATAACAAAAAACTAAAAATACGGGAATACACGGGTTTTGCATCTATGCTTTAATTGCTTATTACTTTAATGCTATGCTTCTTGGAAACAGTTAAATGTAGATATTAAGAAGTTTTTAAAGGCTACGGGACAGTGAATAAGAATGTAGACAGAGAATTTCCAGGATAAATTAGAGAGCCGGGACGATCTAGCACTAATTAATTTTAGCCGTTTCTGAATATTAAAGGTACATCGGGGACCAAAGTTGCCGTAACTGGTCCTCCAAATTACGAACTAAATTCTGTCGAGGACTTCAGCACCTTCGCTTCGAAGAAACGAATCTGCATAATTCGATATAAGCTCATTATACAGGGTTCAGTGAAATCCATGATAGTTATTTTCTCATGGATACAGTAAGAACTAGAGATATGGTCTAGAAATTAAAACGAAAGATTCAATATTCATCCATACAGTTTCCAACTGCAAAGCAATTACCCTTGTTCAAAACAACCTTTGTACAACCAAATAAATTCATTTTATTCAAATACTGAAAATTTAGATCCTTAACAGAGATTAATCTTTAATAAAATTTAAGAATATATTTTCTTTCGTTATAAATAATATCTTTATCCTTATCTTGATCTCCCCCGCCCGTAATGTTGTGAAGCATAAGTCTTTTTTTTATATAAGGAATCCAATTCTAAAATTCCCTGTTGCCTGAGGTCACCGTGGCTACAAACTTAGCGGACTTTCCGAGGCAATTTCTTCAATTTTTACACACCAAGGAGGTACGAAAAGTTGTTCGATCCTCCGATTAACCATTCTTGCTTACGCGTGCGTTTATACGTGACTCCCCTAGTCACGCATATTGAAAGTGCGTGTAATTTATACTTTTAAGTAAACTTGTGTTTCACATAATATTTCGAACTATACAGAATGATTGAACTTTTTTCATTCAATTCTCAGTATTAAGCAGTATGTATCTGAGATGGCATATATTTTCCCCTAATACTGTACCTATTATTGGATAATATGTTGATGATGTATTTGTATTGTCTTTGGTCGCCAAGGAGTCGCCAATAAGTAACCTGGCCAATAGTCGTTACTAACCTAATTGAATGAGATGGAATTTTAATAAAATAACTTAACGACGATAAGCTCAACGGAAATAGAATGTGAAGATTTCTGTACTTAAGCTCCTGAGCCGCGTGTGCGGTTTGCGTAGTGCCCAGTGAACGCCTATTGATGAACTACGTGTTGGAGAGGGCAATTTCGGCAAATGGTTTAGAACGGCCTTTTAGTGTGCTGACACTCATGCTCTAAGTGGAGTTCTAGGTGTACGCAGAATATCGATGCAAAGCCAGACTAAAGGTGTGTGTAGTATTCCATGTGGGCATTCAATGTGGAACGACGATCGAATCCCTGCTATGTATGGCAGCATCGCTGGACCATACAGCATCGCCCTCCGTAACCACCCTCGTCATCGTGATGGACTCCGTATTACACCAATCAACATCCATGTCTCTCTCTAATCTCTCACTTTTCACAGCCATTGACTTTGCAATAATGTGAATTCCAATTTGACTTGGCATTTCTATCAAGCTTTAGTTGCATTACACATTTTTAGGCATGGCCGCCATGGCAGGTGTATTTATTGTTTTATACGTTCGACGTCGAAAAAAAAAGGATGCGCGTGTGTGTAAAATTTTATGATCATAATTATAAGTAAATGGCTAAAGCCATCGAGGTAAAATTTATAGGGAATATTAAATCTCGGATGCAGATGGAACAGCTAACATTCGGAAGTGTCCAGGACTTTTGATTACAAAATGTAAAATAAAAGTTTTTGAGTCGTGTATCACGTGCGTATATTTCTTTTTTGCAAATTATTAATACATAAGACAGGACCACAGAGTGATATCTGATCGTTTCCTGAGAACATTTTAATAAAATTTGATACGATTATTAGAATCAAAAATTAGTTGTCAAAGAATTTTGACTGTCGCATGATTATACATAGAAAAAATCACTAATCTTGTTCAATTTGAAAATAGGGTCGAATTTCAAATTTTGATTAATATTTTATGAAGAACCCGGAACGTGATTTTTGCCGCTCTGTAATATAAGACAGTGCTTCTCTTTTACAAAAGTTTTCGTCAAAACATGAATTTTCGAAGTTCTTCGTTTTTTCGAACAAAAAGCTCGTCTAAAGGGTTGAATAAAGTAATTTGACGGGTAAGCCATTTTGGCAACCATTCGTGGTCGCTTGCCGACCCTTTCGTTCCTCTTCGTCGCATTACCAAAGAAATTTATGAACACTCATTAGTTACGTCAGAAGTTTTTTTTTTTTTCAGGTAATGTAAACATGGTAGACCCTCTTTTGTCAGTGAGGTCGTGCGAAACAACGACCTTTTTTACTTGCTTGGGATCGTCTCTGACCCAAATTGTAACACACGGACGATTGAATCGCTTGATATAATTAGTAGTTGTACTTATATTCGAGTAGCGTTATAAGGTCGCTTTAGGGACAGTAAGGGAATGAAATTATAAGAAATAGTGGTTTTCCGCCATAGGGAAAAATTGTCCCCTTCCAATATGAACCCGGTCGCGTGATTCTAGGCAATATTTATTTCTGGAGAACAGTGTCCATTGAGTCTCGCTAGAAGACCAGTTTCAGGATCTTAGTACGTCTAATTGTAAGTAGGGAGAATGCTCACGATGCAGACCGGCTAGTGGCTTTATAACGCGACTCGACTGTATTGAAAATGTAAGTGCAAACAGTACATGAAAAAAAAAATACAAGTTTCGCTCTAACAACCAACACCCTTCGACCGTTTCACAGAGTTGCTGAAAAAAAAACGAAATTAATACGAGAGAAATTGTCGCAAAACCATATCGAAGTTTAATGATTCGCACCATAAAACAGTTTCCTGGGATTTTGCCCTTGTAAAAATGTTTAAACGCATGAAAATAGTTGATCCATAAACTTGTTATTTTTTAAGGTTTTATTTTTCAGGCAGACATTTCCAACATAAAAGGAACATGTGCTGTACACCGAAAAACGATACTATACGCGCTACAACCATTGTGTTCTAGCTGAAAGATTATGGCTGAATTAGTCGTAAAGTATAGTTAGCTGCCATGCAATATAAATACAGTATCATGGCTAATGCATATTGTTACTGTAGCTAAAGAAGTTCAGTACATTAAATCGTTGCTTGGATCATTATACTTTGGCTGTTTGAACTATGACATTTAGTTGTCACGAATATATACGAAAAAATATAGTTGCGATAGGTTTTTTACTAAAGTCAACTTAACAAAAATTACATAACCAATTAAAAATGGCTGCTGGAGCTATGCAGTATGCCTATCAATATGCTGACCATATTTCGTGGTTACCGTAGCCATAATTATGCTCGAGAGATTTATACATTGTTCAGTTTACTCATTGTGAAAATGTTTAAAAGTGAATAAACTATATGATTCTGGCCGTGGGTTAACAAAAATTGGATTTAAATAATTGTTGACATATAAAAAAAAATAATAATTTCCAACGATGGCGAAAAATTTGCTATTTCAACTAATTGGAAATTTTACGATATAGACAGCCAGCAGTTTATTTATTTTATTTAGTATCAAAGCAAACCTATATTTGCTGAAAACATGTTGCTCCAATAACAAAGATCCCCAGTAGAAATTTCATGATGAAAATCATGTTTCAAAATTGCTCCAACGTTAAACTACCATCGGTTGCCAAGGATCGTATGCCAGTATAACTCAAGTTAAATTTTTCTAGCCATTCCTAGATTAAATAGGCGATATGTGGGCACAACACGAAACTGCTCCATCTGTGCATCATGAGTGTAACTACATAGTGTAGTAAGTGTTTAAGCTGACCTACGATAAAATCAGGTAAGAAAAGTGTTTGCACATATAGCGCCCATTCTGAATACACTACAACTGTACTGTGCCTTCGCAGAGCGAAAATTTCATTTCTACTAGTATAAAAATATACGTTCTCTAGTTCTGGCTAGACAACCGCTACATTCCCGATCTTATCCGAATTCCTTCCTATCGCTCCGTGAGAGGTTTCACCACCTAATCAAGGTCTACTTAGAGTGAAAATTTTGCGCCGGTGGCTCGAATGATCCCATACACAAAATAATTGTATTCTTCTATATTCACAATGCAAATAACGAAACATAGTTCTGAGGCAGTCAAGTAATCATTGATCTTGGAAAGGAAATTGGATTGTTCAATGACGGAATTTAGGGAAATCTATAAATAAGTGAGTGTAATGTAATTTTAAACAATTTCTGTGACAAAACATCAACTCAGATGGCCAGTTCGCGTGATAGCTCGCGATAAATCAAGCAGCATAAAACAAGTGCAATTCATCAGGCGTTTGAACAGCTGCATCGATTTATTGTAGTCCAATCAAACGACACAACATTAACGATATTGATTATACGAATGGAATGAAAAGGACGAACCTACAAAAATATACATGTTTTTACTCTGGGTAAAGTGCTTTCGGATTATCATATTCGGTAATGCTGTGTATTACGAAGAATTGCCATTTTTCAATACTTGTACGAAGTTACATATGTAAAAAGAGGATATAAAAACTGCCTTTCCATTAATTGAAATGTTAACTATCCAATCCTGAGTAGTATATTAGGTTCTCTGTATATTGTTTGTATACTAGTAACGACAAGATATAAATTATTCCAAATATATGGACTTTCGTATACGACCATTATAGCTATAGTTACAACGATCCATCGGCGACGAATCAAAATTTATAAACAGAGTAATCAAGGACATTAATAGCTCTTTGTATTGCACTGAAATTTCAGCAGTCACTTGATAAATTAAATTTACCTAAATTGATACAAAACTCTTCGTGAAATATTTTCACACTGATGATATACATATACAAATTCTGCGTCTATTGGAGATGCAAAGATTAAATGATGTATGAAAAACTCACCGAAGACACCTTAGCACATGTTTTCTGTCGGTCCAAGGTTACGAAGTAGCTTGAGAACTTGGCTGGAACGAGAAAAGAAAAATTCGTGATTCGTTTATCAGGGATTGTGCAATAATGTGATATAACTTATCATATTTCACAATTCCTTCGTATTCTGGACTACCTTAGTTCGCGTATTCACATTGAATTGCTTCAATATTTCGTGGAACAAGTGAAAACGTTATTGTTTTCCGTTAAAGCGTATTTTTCATCTTGATACAAGTTATCTTCCAGTTCGCATGAGACACATTGAAAAATAAAAGAATATATTCAATTTCAAATTAGAATCGCTGTTGGTTACATAAATATCGATGAAGGGAAAGACAGATTTCAAAAAACGTTTGGAAAAAAGTTTAGTAAGCTTAACATAATTTAACAAGGATAATAATGAAACACGAAACAATTAAAATAAATTAACATTGTAAATTTACAATTTCCATAAGATTTTCACATATTAATTAAAAAAAAAACTTCTGATGATTATTCTAATAAAAGAAAATATTCTAACGATGAATTCAATTAATGATAAAATCGATACGATTCCCAAGACATTTTTAAAACCTTTAGACTGATCTTTAAATTTAGAATACGAATATGAGTAAATATATAAGGTATATTACAGTATATATTGACTTTTAATATTTTTCCTCTTTTTTTTTAACACCAAGAAATTATTTTCCTTCATAACGAATTTTAATTTCGGATGAAAGGACACTTAGTCTTAAAAATGTCAGTTCCAAATCCTTCCTAGAATATAACTTTACGTCATTCATCACAAATAAATGTTTACAGAATAAAATCAGTTACCACAAAATAACGTGCTATAATAGACCGTGCGAATTCACATGCATACAAAATATGTATGAATAATATAGCACAGTCCATTTGCATGACTCATACACAATAGTGCAATGCTACTTCAAGAATATTCTTCAAAATTCAACTATACTATAGATGAAGTATGAAATTGGGACATATATTGCAAAAACTATAATATGTTGTCAAGCATGTAGTAGATGCATGGGCAAGAGGAAGAAAACGAAAAATTAAATATAGGAAAGGAACGTATGCTTGAAGATGGAAGGAATAACCTGACGGAAAGGTCAGCCATTGTCTCACTCGATTTCACT
The DNA here is from genome assembly GCA_030142285.1 of Calameuta idolon. Lineage (NCBI taxonomy): Eukaryota > Metazoa > Arthropoda > Insecta > Hymenoptera > Cephidae > Calameuta > Calameuta idolon. Next base: position 1,393,455 of record JARQSV010000516.1, on the reverse strand, counting down.
ATCTTTATCGTTGAACGCAGGCTGTGCCGAAGCTTGACAGCACTGAGCCCGTATGATTGATATCTACCTCATCCCTTTTTCCATCCCCAGCCGCACCCTATCGCTCTTTCAGATTATAACATCCCCAGACTCAGCCCCGCAGCCAGCTCGGTCGATACGCCTATTATGAAAATTGAAAATAAAAGCATTCTAGCTGTAGAGATCAGAGAGAGACAGGAAAAGAGAGAGTGAGAGAGTGAAAGAGCGAGATGGGGGGGGGGGGCGCCATGTTTAACTCCGCCATGATTTCCTCGTCGCAGGAATCGGCGTTGGCCTAATGAATTATTCAAATAAATGGTGGTCGAAATATTGAGAAAAAGCCGATAAAATCGATTAACCCATTGAAGACGATGTTTTTAAATTTTTGCCTAGCAACAGTGCAGACGGGCTAAAAAGGATGTGCAAAATATTTAGTGCTTCTAAAAATAACCTGACGTACGTAAATATTATTTATTACTTGTACAATATTCTGTTCACGAACAAAATACGCATATTCTTAAAAACGGTATGCAACATTCGAATGTAAATGGATGTCATTCGTACTTTCGTATAGTTTACCAATAGATTATATTTATTTTGGAATATATTTTGCTCCATACGAGCGTAAATTACTGTTGCAAAGAATTATTATTACGATAGCATTTCAAATTGCTGGCAGTTTTCGAAAATGGCGTAATTGAATAGACTAGGTCGAATCTGCACGCGAAGGGTTAAAACGTTTGATGCGATGCGCACGTGCGCACTAACGCGTTCCATACAAACTGCATTTATGTTTGCTCCAATTTATGCATTTGCATTTCCGGCTGCTCCACATGCTACTCATAAACGTCAGAAAACATATATGCCACACCTGCACCGGATAAACTGATGCGCAGATTGTTACACGCGAAAATGTGAATTGTAACGATCGAATGGCAAGCTCAAATTTTCAAGAGAGTTATGAAATGACTAAATTGGAGTGAAAAAGTCATGAAAAGGAACCATTAGCGATTTTCTTCTCAATACACGATTCTAAATACAACGTAAGCGGATCAAAGCATTACTTTGCTCGAACATAATTATCTCTTAAATCATCATGTGATATTCGAAACACCGGCTGTATATAACAAAGTCGTGTAACAAAAAATGAAATACTTATTTTTAATAATAATAAATATAATAATTATAGGTGGAAATCATCTTTTTGCAGTGTTATAGTCTCTTTGGTAATAAAGGCACTGATATGTAACTATGACGTGTACAAATATGAGGTTAATAATATAATATGTGGTCATTAAAATGCTACTGAATTTTCAGCATTTAATGACAGTTTGAAGATATTCTGAAAAGATTTTTTAATAATTCGAATTTTATAGAAATATTCAGTTTTTGAGATTTTGCAGCATCGTGATTTCTGAATTACGCCCTTGCTGAGTAAGGTCTAGTTTCAAGCAAAAGCTCTGAGATGCGTGGTGGTGTAATCTTGATTTTACCTGGCATCCATTTCACTTAGTTACTCTATTATAATTTTTTACCTGTGGGACATGGGTGTCTGATTTGCAAATGGATTCCCCTAGAATTGTCGTTGCAGCGCATAAGTAACAAATTTTGAATCTAACGGGTCTGAATATTTTCGCAATTTCATTCATTTGAATTCCACATTTAAAATTCTTTATACTCAATCGCAGTGCATTTAATTGACACTGAATTTATTGAAGCTTTAAAGCCGGCAAACCCTTTGATCAAAATGCTTTGTAATATTCAGGGTGCATGTGTAACAGATAATCAAATGAAACGTATGAACGTTTGTAATATGAAAAATAATGGTAGCTTGTTACATTTAGTTATAGTTAAAATATCTACAAACAAAAAAATTTATTGTAAAAGTGTACTATATAGCATGGTAAAATATTTTCAGTTTAATGTACTGTATTTATTGTTCATTACACTATACTGTTGATGGTACAAAACATCTATAGTTTGTTCATATGACCATGCGTGTTACGTTAAATCTGTTAACAGAACAATAATTACAATTTAATATTTGACAATGTAAGTATAGTTTTAATCACCATCGGATAATGTTAATGATACGTTACATTTCGTTTCATTTATTATGATACATATGATCAATATTAACTACCGATGTAGGTAGTATCTGCATTATATTCAGAACCGTATGTAGTAACTGTTAAAAGCATGCCTCTACGCTGTATTATTCGGGGATTGTTTTGAATCCAAGATGGGGCCAACGAGTTAGAAAGATTAATAATGTAATTATAAATTTTTCCCATATGTACTAAAAAATTAGTACCATTTCCTATTGTTAAAGGACCAATTTTTTCAGTAGAATGAGATTTAGTCAATTAATGACCTTTAATAAATTAATGTATTTATCGAATTATCGTTTTGTAGAATTTCAGCAAAACTTTTTGTTTTCTTATACATGTACAAATATAATGATTATAACTTTTAACCAAAGTAACATTCAACAATAGAGCTGGTGGTTAAGTGGGTAGAGTGTCACAATCCTAACTTCGAGCATCCCGACAATTGCAGGTTCGAATCCTGCTTCACAACCCCTACAAATACAGAAGTACCTGAAAACTAGAAGAGAAGTAGAGAGAGATACACACGTCCCTAGTTTTTTCATAGTTGTTCCTAATTATAAAATTCTGTCATTATGTCAATAGATACATTCAAATATTTTAATAAATGTTAAACGATACAATGTCAATACAACTTTTGCTAGAAATGTCCTACTACATTTATAATAAATTGAATTTAGATATCATTACTGTAATTGTATAGTAAATCGGTTACTATGATTCATGGTCACCAAAATAACAAATATCTGTACTATACGTACTACATCATTAATTTCTCCCCGAATTCCACGATTTTTCATAGTTGAAAAATAGTATTAGTAACTATTTCTTTTTCTGCATGTATGCACAATTTTCGTCTTGGCAGCTCTATTGGGAAAATGTTGATCCTCATACTTCAAGTAGTCGTAATAGCTTCACATATCGCTTATGTAACTTTATAATTAATTTGATATTAATAATTACGTATCAAAATGAAACTATGTATAGTAATACTATTTCTTCATGTATACTTTTAATTACAGAGAATCACATTTTTAGCTAGTGCAAATAAAGTAAGTTAATTTTCTTCAACGAATTTTATATTAACCACGCATCACTATCATTTTATATTTTACAAGACAATAAAATTCCATCTATATAGTTCAAAGTGCTCCCCACCCGCAATAACAAATTATAAATACTCAAAATAGTTAATATAATTCAAAAATTTACAAAAATATGTGTAGCCTTCGACTAAAAAATTTGTCCAACGTACTTGTATTCCTTTTAAAGAATATTTTTATAATAGATATCATAGCAACAAGGGAACAGTATGGTAGGACGTAAATCGAACGTAAAGTATAGTGGCTGTAAGTGGGGGATGAACAGGTTAAATCGAAGACATTATAAAATATAAAATATTCAAGGATACATGCATGCTCGTAAACCTTCATTGCAAGCGTGTGATAGTAAAGAGGAGAAAGAAACGTAGAAAATACAACGAGATAGAGTTTAACATCACTGTTAACGTGATAATGATGTTATCGAACATAAACTCCCATTCCCGTAACTATTACTTCCCTTTCATTCATTGGTCGACCTCCGTGGTACTCTGGACCAATGGTAGATGAAGCCCGCATATATGTATAAAGCAATAATTACATAAGACTATTCCTTTCTTGGAGAATAACGATTGCATTTTTACTATTCGCGCTATATCCGACGCGATACGAAGATTTTTATAATCGCTATATAAAAATGTAAAGTTAATGACAATTTTCATGGGAATATTGAACAAAAATACAACGATGATATACTAACTAACGAATATTGAATTCACTTTGAGTGGTCAGCTTTAAGTGGTTCTAAATGTTGAACTGATATAGTGGTTTCGATATTACATATAATTGGTTACTTGAATATTTCAGTAAACGTCAAAAGATAACTTAAGTATTATTAAACGTGTTCAGTAGATGCGGTTGAAAGGCGATTCAAAGACACGAAAGATAAATAATATGTTCGGCCAAGTGAAGAAGGGAGGAAGGTAAATAAAAATAGCGGCAAGTGGCAAGGTAGAAGATGTGGAGCCGCAAGGGGAGAAAAAGCTATGAGAAAAAAAAAGAAAATGAAAATGTTATAAAGCGCATGGAAAGGAAAGGTGTTTAGTGTATCCTAGCTTCTTGGAGGATCTTTGAAGAGCTGATGAATCTCAAGGCTGAAGGTAAAAAATAAGTCATCTAAGTTGAGAAACCGTGGAAAATAAGCAGTTGACGTGAGGCGAGAACTTCATCTCGTGCAAAGAGAATGGAGATGAAAGAAGCACGGGGAATAGAGATAAGTAGGTATACTATACTACGGGTAGAACGCTGTTTGAATGGATCTACCTTCATATAGAAGGGACGCAAGAGGTTAAGTCAATTTTCAAACTGTAACCTCAACCTTACGACCGGTTAGTTTACATGGGCTATATGGTCCTTAATATTATTTTCAAATTAGAATCCTACGCTCGCCTGGATATCCTTGAATTCGTCAAACGCTTCACAGATCAGTAATCTCTTACAGGACTCGATGAGTAATCCGAAAACTCTCAATCAGAATGGTATAATTTACTTAACATTAACCTAATGATTCTTAGAATTCGATGGTACTATGAATATATAATACTTTAGTCGAGAAATTCATGAGTGGAAAATAGTCTGCGACTTTTTATTTCAATATATTATAAATTTACTCTATATCGATGTTTCGCGTTAATATGCATCGCTTTTATATATTGTCCGGAAAATGAATAATTTTCGTAAAAAATAAAGCCTGAGTGAAATATTAAAATGATATAATATACTGCAATAGCAGTGGATATTTGACATTTAACTAAATTAAAAATCCCAACATATTTTCTCGTTATATTTGATTAAACGAATTTAAGTTCGTTCAACTCGCGGGTTTATATTCTATGTACTGTATACATATAACATGTGTATATAGAGTAGACCAGGAAGTTCAGCGATATAGCCCGATTAGTGGGAATGTACCATCTCTGGAATCACTATAATACATTATACCGTGGTTTAATAAGCTTAATAATCTGGCATAAATACTCAGCAGCTGCAATATGTAAACGCAGTTGCAGGTGCAATAACCAGTTCACGAGCCACTAGTTCCGCTTTGTGGCTTTGATATTCCACTCCTTTCCCGGCCGTCGAATTTCTCCACAGAAGTGCTCGAAAATGTGAAAGGAATAATAAAAGGCACCATCTGATACATGTATGTATAGTCGGTTCACGGGTTCAATATATATTGTTCACAGTTTGCAAGCAATGCAATCCTTAGCAAATCGCACGTGGTTTATCATAAAATCAATATGTATATTATAAAATAGAAAAATAAAATATAGTGCAAAGCCATGCATATGCATAATTTCTAACAAAATTTTTATACAGTGGTATATGTGCCCTGCTAGAGAATTCATTGATTTCGGTCTTTCCAAAAAAAGGCACATCGAACTTCTAAACTGGCTGCAATTACAATAGTTAGTGGACAAAAGGCTACAAAAATATTATTTATGAAAAAATTATATTTACCTAATATAAACAGACAGTGCATTGCAAATCCTACTGTGTAGCGTAGTGCGTTATTCCCTATCCTTTCTATGGCAGTCACTTTTTACGCACTAACAAGTCTATTGTTATTCCCATGTAATTCAATGTATAAACAAGAAACTTGGAGATGTGTCAAAAGTGACTACTGTAGAAGCGACAAGGACGCACAAAAGACAATTACACACTTCTCCACACACTTGAATTTATATAGGGTGGACCGGAAATCATGGTACAGCCGAAAAAGTGGTGATTCCTCATGGAAAAGTAAATCGAAAATGCAGAATAAGTTTTTCTCTACGAGGCTTCATTTTCAAGAAAATTGACTTTAACCCTACGTGGGTCATATGAATTTTTTTGGTACCCTGAGTCATATGGGTCGTTTTCGTCCTGCAACTTATATTTCATACATTTAGACAGAAAAAAATCTGAAAAAATTCTGAAGTACTCTTTATTCATTATAATTTAATATCGCATAGTTGTCATAGCCGTTGCGTTTTTTATTTTTAAATAAACCGTTTGAAAAAAGCAAATTTTTGAAAGGGTGATTATTTGCTTGGTTCGAAAAAGACACGTATGATCCGCGCAGGGTTAAAAATCCATCGGATACATGTTCACTTGACTAGGAACTGTCCATGTCTCTCTGATTCGGCGAGCACAAATTTGTTTGCAAAAACTAGATCGACATATTCAACAAAACGTAAATTAATAAAATACATTGCTTTCGAGATTGGAATATCGATTAACTTATCTTAAGCCACCTTAAACCGTAACATTGTATACAAATATGGAAAAAAAACAGTGCTCTTAGCGAGATCCTTTAAGTCGAGTATTAGTCAAGTTCGCGTGTACCCGATGGATTTTTAAAGCCGATTTTCTTAAAAATGAATTCTCATAAAAAAAATGTTATTCTGCAATTTCGATTTACTTCTCTATGAGGAATCATCTCCTTTTCGGTTGTACCATGATTTCCGCCCAACCCTGTATCAAAGTTGAGCTTGATGAGCGGTAAATACTATTTCTACAAAAATATAATATCACTGCTAAGAAAGCTACATTTAAATTTCGTGGGCTTTCAAAGTAACCGTGTGAATATTTGTGTACGCGTCAATGCAGTAGTTACATAATATGCGTATTAGATAGTGCTATTAGATAGCTATATTACTTGGTAAATTACTCAAATTTTAAATCACGAATATATTGACAATGATATATTTCTGAGAAAATTAAAATCGTACACGATATATATAAAACGTAAGCATATATTTATTATATTATAGAATAGGAATACTTTGTGCTACCTTGCAAACGTATGGACATTCCTGTATGCATTCTAAAAAAATACGAAAATATGGTGAAATACGAATTCGCGTTCCCTAATAGCAAATTTAATAAACACATACCGATCCGGACTATGACGCCACGATAGCATTGTGCAGAAGTCATGCAAACTGTAGGTATGCTCATAATTCCGAATTGTCCAGATTCCTTTCTCATAAATACACCGTAATTTATGACATAGACGATGCAGTATGCAATGCAGAACTCATAAAATTTATCTATGATGTGATCAAAATTAAAATATTAATTCTTCCTATAGTCGAGTTGCCACATCGAACTTCGATGTTGACAGATCGAATATAGCCTAATTTCGATATTTTATTAAATGCAGTCCAACTATGAAAATAAATATCTTATCCCATCGAAGATATTTCACTGAACTTGAATTGAGTAATTGTTCAATTATTCATAAAAATTCCGAATTGTTACGTTGTATTTTATTTCTTTGTAAAATGTATTAATTAACAGTAATGAAGGGCAATTTTGCCTATAACAGGTGGCCGTAACCTATAGAAACATTAATAGCAATGTATTTGCTAAAGTATTAAGTGATAAATGCTAGCATAGTAAATGCTAAATGTGCCATAGAGGCACATTTTAGTCTAGTTTAACAAAAAATAAACCGTAATATTGTATCAATTTTAATGTGCTTCAGCTCATTCTGTTTCTTGAAAATGCTCTACGAATTCACTAAATGGATATTTTGTACTGTTAACTGTTTATAAATTACAATAATATACAGCAAAGATTTTGCTACTAATGCTTCTCCAGGTTAAGGATACAATTAATACATTTAATTTTGTATAATTCATTATACAAATTTAGTCCTCGTTAAACTAGTGTGCAGTGCAGTAACTATCTTAAGTACTTTGGCCCCATAATAATCGTCCGATCGAACAACAATTGTGATAGTTTTGTGATGCAATTTTTCTCAAGTTTCGGAATCGTGTGGAAGTTGACACGGAGCATTTAATTCATCAGCAGTGCTTCATTTCTTGCGTCTTACTCTTATTCCTGCATCATAATAGAGGTTGAGTTGCGTTACGTGAAAGAAATGCGCATGATATGCCTCCTCGCGACAAAGTTATTTGTAACATTTTGAATAAACCCAGAAGTATAATTTCAATAAAGTTTTACATCGTCAAGCTGGATTGAAAATCTTCAAAAAAAAACGTACGTTACGTTGTAGCTGAAAATGAAAACAGGACTTAAGATAATTCTAATCAAACCTAATCCATGGTCTTCACAAACTCCAATATGAAATGTGACTAAAGGATTAAAGGACAAAAGAGAAAAGTAAGTAAGAAATCGAATAACAAGAATTGGAATAGGTTTACTTGAATGTCAACCTCCTTTTACTAAAGTAGAAATTCGAATATCTTCGCCACAGTATCTCTATAGTTTCTGTAACCGTTTAAGTTTCAATGAAAAACGTATATACATATGTAAGTAAAAGCTTGTTATTCTTTTTGTATCCTATCGACATGAAAGTAAAACTTGCAACCGAACTCGAATTATTATACGATTTAAAATTGTATACTTTAATACAATAAATCATGATAACCTGTGTATATGTATAAGAGATGTGGTAACGCTAATATTACAGTTGCTTGCAAAATAAATAAAATAAATATGGTTAATAAATCTAATTGCCCTACGTAATTAATTTGTTGCATTTATTATCTATTCAAAAGTATTTTCTTTTTTCAAAATGTACGCATCATACACACACTATATTAAATACAGGAATGACGACACATATATATTAACGTGAGGAATAGAAGTAACGAGCGTATAATAAAATACAATGTAAATGCTCCATGTAATACACTCTAGATATTCGCCATTTTATATATGCAGGAAGTGCCGTTATGTTTCCGGTAAAGACGACAGCAAGTCTAGCTTTCTTGGGCTTAGCAGAGATTTCGTGCAAATGTTTCAGCAAGCTGAGGGGTTAAATGTGTTGAGCTTGGGATAGGTGGTTGACGCCTGGGATAGTTGCCGAGAGGGATTTACAAAAACGGTGTTAAACGTTAGTAAAAAAGCATGCCAAGCTCTAAAAACAGAGTTAAACCAAACTTCGTATATCTATTTTTCACATACTACCATTCCTCTCTGTGCTATCGCCCCAAATAATGGATATGTACCCTAATGCATCTTCAATTAAAATGCTATTCGGTTTATTGTAAAAATATCTTCCACGACAAGGAATCATGTAAGTCACTTGATGCTTTTAATCGGGGATATAGATTCGTAATAAAGCACTCTCAGGATTGATGTGTGGCATTGTCTAATGCGTTATATTTCTTATAGTGCGCTATTATCGGCTAAAAAATAGCCTGCCGAGCAGTCTACGATCTCTTAAGCAGTAATTCGCAAGGGTCGTTTACAGAGAATGCCTTTTATTTGTGAGATTAAACAGGTTTTATATAGGCTATTTACTTTATATCATACACACATATTCGTGCACATATAACATTCTTACATTCAATTGTTGAAGCAAGAAAATAAGTAGTGTTAATGAACAGTGTAATGGAATTGTAAAAATAACATTTAAACTGTTAACTGATTACAATGCATGAAATAAATATTTGCACGAAAGAATCGTCCTGATAATTAAACCGTTTTTTATTATTTCAAGAAACATCTTCAAAAAAGAGCGTTACGAACTTTGAAATTTACAATTAGTATATGGTTTGGCCCCACCGTCCTTTGAAAGGAGAAAATTAAGAAAGGTTTTTACCTTGCATCCTAATCAAGAAGATCGAATAATTAATAATAATAATATGGAATATTCATAACCGATAAGTCAGACGGATGTAAAAGAATTCAAATCCGAGCTATACTGCCTACGAAATAAATAAATACACAAAGTAATCGCACATTAGGGATAAGTATATTGAAAAGTGTTTTATAGCACTGCGTGACTTAAATTCGCTCATACCGCACGCTTTTCCGTGGCGTATGTAGCGTTTTCTGGCACGGTGCAGACGACAATTTTACTAAATCACGCACGCGTATTTCACGCTGGTGTTTACTATAATAGCTTACTAAATATAAAAATTAATGAAAAAAATGATTATATCAGGAAAATGCATTTAAATTGAAGTTAAATCAGCGCGGAGTCAAATTCAAAATATAGCTTTCAAGAAAGAAGGATGATGACATTTGTACTGACAGTCGAACACGCAATATGACGGCGACTGACTCTTATAGAAAATCCTGCAAACATAACCTATGATCTAACCTTTCTTTACGTAAATGACGGTAATGATACCAAAATTGCTGTTACGTAGCTGACAATGCTTTTTAAATTCAAATGAACAATGTGGTGGAAAAGTTTATAGACAACAAAAAAATCAGTACATCGGGTCAACATATTATCAAAGACTCTTGGATCGTAATTTTTTGGCGAATTTAAGTCACACGTGCTACAAAATAGTATACGATACGCGTGTCGTATGCGGCAATTTACGGCACGGCGTAAGCGCCCTCGCTACGCTCGGGCGCTTAACCTCGCCGTGCCAGAAAGTGCCCCATACGACACTTGTATCGTAATGTACTATAACGAAATAGTATCATGAAATGATATCCATTAATAATTATATATTCGTTAACATTATTATCATGAATTCCAAAAGAATTTTTCGAGCATCGTTCAATCGTAATTTCTGCTTCAGAAGAAAAATAAATTTCGTTTGCTGGGTTTACTTAGGGATTATTGTGAATATCAAAGTGATTAACGTAATATATTATTATGTCTGGTAGATTTGAACGAGGAGTCAAATAATTAGGCGATAATGATGCATCGGGTGACTCAATCGTAGGATAGCAAAACAATCGGATAGCGGCGACCAACAGGATGATCTCACAAAGCCAGATTCTGGGAATACGTACTAAACCCTACCAACCCTCTAATGGTCACCACGAAATAATCCTGGATAATTAATTTCCAACGACGATATATCGTTCGGTAATACCCTTGGCCGTTTCAATTATGAATAGGATGACGGTTAAGTCCAGTTAGCTCGAAGCAAATCGCAATAGAATCCTCAACTTCAATACTACTATTTTGTTCCTAATGACGATTAACATTGAATCTCATAAGCAGCTTCGAGGCTAGATTGATTATTCACTTCTGCTTGGGTTTGTTTCTTTTTAAGTTTCAATTTTCTGTAACCGAGCAATCAGGTTGCGTGTCGAAAAATTCTCAGTTACTTGATCGCATGACTTTTGTAAGGAATTTATGTACAGTACAAACATACAGATATGATTTAAAGCATCGCATAAAACTTGCATATCATTTGAAGTGAAGCAGATTGAATTTGCGTCGCATTAACGTTTATAAGCGAAAGCGTTTATATAATCTCAAATTGTAATATTCTTCCTGAACATGCCCTTACGAAAATTCTTAATAACGATAATTAAATTTTTCATTATACCGTAAGTGAATCGAAAAATGCTCTAAGGATTCACATTAATTCGTTATATTAACCTTTGGTGTTAACTGGCATATCTGTTCAATGGGAGTGAGCTGAGTCTAGCAAAAATCTGATGCACGTGTACCAAGTGAAACGTACAATAAATTGGCTCTCTCATCCATGCATTTCCAGGTCCACTATTGATCTCTACCCTGGACCACGTCCTGAAAGATTCTACGTAATAATTAACGGATCGATTAAGCGGTCAATTGTACTAAATCGATGCAGAACAAATAAAACGGACGAGCTAATAAAGAATATTTGATTCTGTAAATCGAAAGCTCGTTTGATGCGCCTGAAAATCCACTTGCCGAATATTTTTAACGCCTTTTCAAACGGTTATATTCCTCACGGTAAACGGTGTCACTGTATATACAATATGTATATATTTCGGTACGATGCACTGCAGAGACCTAGATATAGACATGCAAGCTCATAGGAGCGCATACTTCGTGGCCACGAGGGAGAGAAGTTTTGAGAGCACTACGATGAGAGCACGAAGAGCATGAGGAGGTATAGAAGCTCATCGGCGCGTCAAAGTGGTCCCAACCAATTTCATAGGAAGTTGAGCAAACAGGGACTCTCAACTCTAATCCCTTTTTCTTCCAGTATTTTCAGGTATAAAATTTATCACACCAGAATGGGAATGTTAAAGCTTATAGTCAATTGGATGCATATCGGAACGCACGGTGCTCAGCTGTGTGTATAGATTTCATTTATGAACAATTTAAATATGTATATTCGCTAGTAAATATATTTTCGATATATTTATTCTGTAATTATGTTAAGAAGAGAACGTTCAGTTATATTTGAACGAGTACGTGTGTAGGTATTTGTGAAAACATTTACGTCCTTTCAATTTAACCGTGAATTTATTTTTCAATGGAATTTGTTATTCCGGGAGTGATCAATGCAATATTTTTTCGATTGAAGATTAATTGCTGATTTGTACGTCTACTGTACTTCTGTATCCGAAATAGAGTCCATTTCATAACTTTATTGATATCTACGTTTTTCGAAATGGGAAACATGAAGCGCGTGTTTATTCTTCCAAAAATATATTATTTGTCATTAACACTTTTTTTGCAAAATAAATATTGTGAAAAACGAGAGACAGATAGGGAATAAAATATGTGGAAGAAAGAACATTGACAATTATTTCATTATTAAAATGTTGATTAACTCAGAGGAACAATTGCTCTTTCGAATTGTCTGTTAATGAACAATAACTTCTATGTCACGTATTCGTCATTAAGAATTATTTATACTCATTTTTTTTATCTGACACGAGTATTTCATATTATTTGTTTGTTTTTTACTCCGGCACCTGTCTTACAGTTTGTCAAAATGAAAGTCTGTCGTGCACAGCCTACCGTTCCTATGCGCGCCGCGCTCCGTTGAATATATTTGTGAATTAGAAGAAACGCGCGAGAGATTATGCAAATGTTTAATCGCGAAGGAACCCGCTAATGGGAAGAAATTGCAATGCTGGCACCAGATTAAACGTACCACTCTCACCCCCGCCAAGTAGAACCAGTCCTCTAAGAACTCTTGCTTCCTAACCCGCCCCTGACTCAACCCGCGCTTTGCCGTACTTGTCGGCTGCGCAAGATAAGGATTTAATTTTTGGCCACCTTTAATCCTAATTCCGAGTTATTCCACTCTGCTGTTCTTCACTACAGCAGGCCTTAGCGATTTCACGTTTTATTCTAGAAGCTAAATTCTAACTAAAACAATTTATTATACAAATCTTATACATTTACGGTATCCAGAGTAATACGTTTAAAAAAAAAAAAGAAATAAAAAAAGCAATTAACATAAAAACTGATGAACAAATATTATTATACGAATAAAACTCAATATTGAATAAAGGTATAGTCTGAGTGAAAAAAGATTTATCAATCTGTTAATACCTTCCAACGTATAATAAAAAAGTAATAGGTATTATTCAACGTCAATGAACAACTCTCATCAATTAAATACTCGTTACCATAACCTCGCTAAACAGCTGGTGATTAACGAGCTAAATGAATACACGAAAATATGAAGCGACGAATATGATTTTTTTGAGTAAAATTCCTTTCAACGCGATACGACGTCAAATTATAAGACCCGATCTATGTAAAAACACTGCGTACTTGTATAAGCAATTAGGTTAATTATGAGAATTTGGTAGAACAGTGTATTTCTATGCGAGTTCTCTTAGGACGGTTTTCCCTGAACGCAGCTACGCATATAGATACTCTACCGAATATTATGTTACACAGCCTGCCAAAAGGCTCTTGCTCTTACTTCGAGTAGAATGCCACGCATTGTATCTTGATGGAGTAAATATTTGTGGAAACGAAGCAGTGCGAACATATCACATAATTTTGCTTCAGTCACTAACAGATCCTTCAAATTCTCTGGCAAATATACTCTCGAGAATTGTATGTAATGTCTTTTATATTATTCTGTAAATTAGTGAATATCATGTTGAGAATATTAATCATTTCTAATGACAGATACGCTTACGCATGAGAAGTTAGTGTTCAGTGTAGGTTTTGCAATTGAAGGAAGTGTACCTGTGACATTAAATTGTACTTGTGCAAAATATTTATATATATAATTGGATACCTGTAAAATATATTATTTAAAAATATTTGAATACAGAGGAACGATACAAACAATTTGAACAGTGGTAGTAATCGAATTTTTATCACTGCTCTATAAACATTACAGTCGATGTCAATGAAAAAAAAGGGAGAACACAGTATTAGCGTCATCGTATTGACTTGTAAAATAAAATAAGAGAGTAAAAAGAAAAGAAAGAAATTCGAAACGCTTCAAGCTCATTTAAGTAAACATAAAGCAATTTCACAACAGGGATCAGAAGACGGAAAGGAGCACTCGCGAAATACATAGAAATGTAGATTGGTAGGAAATAATTTAATCCCCTTCTAATTGAAGAATCCAAAAAAGAGGAAATTCATTAGCACCGGTCAGGACTTTGAGGGTAGAATTATTAATGGCCGGAAGAGAAAAGAAGATGGAAGAAGGTTCGAGGGGAAAGCATTTTTATCATTTTAAGGATCGTGCGCAAATGTATGTTCAATTTTTAATTTTCAGAAAGTCGTATCGTTATCGAGTGACTTCTTAATTCCGTTTTTTCTTCTTAATAAGAGAAATATTAATATTTATAAGTAAGAGTATCTTAAAAATATTTGTCCATATCTTAATAATTCTATAATTCATAATGAGACATTTTCCATCGCTTTGATATAAGATCATATAAAATTTTCAATTATTTCTAAATATTAAAGTTCTTCTACACTGAATTTCCTATTATTTATATTCGTTTTCTAATCGATCAAAGAAAATGCAACTCGAATATGAAGTGTGCAGTTTCAGTATGAGATAACGTTGTTTGATTCGGTGGGGCCTTTCGGTAATAAACCTACTTGGGGATAGTGCGAAACAAAAGCCCACATTGGTCTCATGAATAAATGATAGGCGCGAGTCAATCGTGATCAATAGGATGCACCTAGAACTATGCAACTATAGGACATCAATGAACCTCGAGTTACTGATACTCAAGTTAATTTAAGTGGTACAAACTGCAGTTACACTAAATGTAACTTCGTAATCAAGAGCTCACATCATTTCACAACAACGAATCCAGTGGTCCGATTTTGTAATACAATCAAAGAAATAGAAATTCGCTTTCTCAAGTTTCATTTATATGCGCCTATCACATTTTGAGTAGTCTTGTAACATGTCACTGTTGCCTTTGCAAATTGTAATTGGGGAAAAATTTTTGTTGTGACGTCTTTGACAAATGCTAAAACCAAAAATTGCCACAACTTTTTATTATTTAATTTGACCGACATTTAAAAATATATTTCAAAAGTATACAACATATTTAATCCCAGTTATAATGTGTGCCTTTTAAACTTTCCTTAGGCGCGCCTTTTTTATTACACGATTAGACACACGGGCTACAAATGTAGTCCATTGTGAATGGCTGAGTTTGAATACAATTCGCAGTAATTTTCAATAACACAATATGAGGGGTTAGAGTACAATATTATAAAGCAGATCCAAGGATTTTTAGCCACTCAAAATAGTTTACAACATTCAAATGTTAAAACTATCAAATACTACGAATATCATTGTAATAAATTTCCAATAGAAATAACAAAAAACTTTGTGGATTCTTCGAGCTAATTTTCGATGAAACTCATAAACATGACCAATACGTAATTTTAGAAGAAGGACAAAATCGAAAGGTAAAATAAGCTTACAATACAGCATAAATAAACTTATGACTCTCCGACGTTATTATTGAGAATACAATATTCAAGGAAGGAGAGAGAGGATATTTCCAACCAAATTGCCGTTGACTTCCCCCGACACGTGTCAAGGGGATAATTGTTAAGAAATAAACAGTCCAATCGATGTTCGTGCGGAACATACAAAAATACAAACAATACAAATTACAAAACTTTTGAGATATTAACTATTTATTTTTGATCGTCATCGCCATTTTTATAAACTGCCTATAACCGCCCTTATCAAATAGCACACACACTGCTAAATTCTAAATTTGACAACACTTGCAAGATTCTGAATTGTAGAGCAATTTTTTGTTACGTAAGTACGCGCACTGAGTACAGCTCTAACCCACCTGGCTTTGATCCCTACTAATACTGATCTGTTTCGACGCGGTAAAATCACTATTAGTAGCTATCTGATAGTCATTATCAATAAAGTCACTAAGTCACTATCACTATGGCATTCTTAGTATAGAAAGTCCCGCATAGGTAATTTCATCCCTGCTCAATCTGCACAGGAATATATTTGCTTGGGTACACCAGTAGTCCGTGCGCTTAACGAGTTAAAATGACAGGAATGATGTTATATTCACCGAGTATAGTATTGACATAAATACCGAGATCCATTAGCATTTTAAAGTATTAATCGCGCTCATGTATTCTGTCCCTAAATAGGGTCAGTTCCCGATGGAATTAGTAATCTCCAAACAGATTGACTATATAGCATTAGACATTTTTCATTCATCCAACTACAATTCTTTAAATCTTATCGTTTAGTATCGTAAGTATCGTTTCCTGATAATAATACACATACGTTCAAAGCAAAATATAAACGGTAAACTAACACTATTTCAGTGATAATTGTATTGAACTATGCCATTGTAGCTTTATGAGACTTTATTATTCCCCACTATTTATATGTACATGCCTACTGAAATTTTACATGAATGCCAAAAGTAAAAAGGAGAAATAACCTTGTTTTATCAATTTTTCAGTTCGATGAACGTTATACCGTAACTTATTTCCACAGTTGCTCCCATTTCATTTTATTCTATTCAGACTCATTTGCCTCCGACATAAGCACGTTACGGTCAGTGTTATAGAAATCTACCTGGCCATTCAAACAAACTTGCCACTATGATTTTATTTAAAAAAAAAATAAAATAAATGTAACCCACGCTCTACATATGTTATTAGCCTGACATCACAAGTAAACCGCCTTCGCGTCATCTGCTTTTTTCCCATGTGGCTGAAACATCGATTACCTATTAAGCTGCGTTGAAAGATGTTTATCTCGGCTTATCGTTCTTCGCTTTTATCCCTTATTGAAACTTTAATGTTTAATTCCTTGAACTCGTAAGCTTATCATTTTATAACCGTTTCCGTCGCCCGCATTATTATATCAATTCGAAATGAGATATCAACAGAATTGACCAAATTTGCATAACCAAAGTATAGATAAGCATCAGGCATATCATTAAATTCACAACTGTCTTATTTCAATGAGTGACTTTTTAATTTTTACGTATTCAGCAATAAAATCCGCAGCCCACTATCCCATAATATATGGTGTTTTCTTATTTCCACATAAAGATATATGTGAAAATTATATGCCAAATATATGCTGCGCAAAAATATATTTCCGCATATATTTTTCGTATATATTTTTTCCCTGCTACTCGTATAAAGTATGGTGCATAAAATAGTATCTTCGACGAATTTTAACTAAACACAAAAATAAAAGTGGAAGAATACTTTACAGGTTGATTCGTAAATAAAGAAGAAAAAATTTTACAGTAGTTACTCACCGCATTGGTCAGACATCTTGAAGTACATGCGTCTTCCGTTTGGCAATAAGTTGTTGAATCGCAGGTAAACGATCGCCTTATTTCGCGACGCGGTAGAACCCATCATATGGCAGCTGCCCACAAAATTTTCATGCAAACTTTTTATGCGTTTTGGATATAGACAAGACGCGCATAGACGATATATCGTATTTTTTTTAAGCCCACTCTTTCTGTCTCTTTCTCTCCCTTTTGAGTCATCTATATTGTAACAGAACCCTTGTATCGATGTTTGGCGCCCGATATATGCACGTACTTCCTCGATTGTCTGGCAGCTTAACTGCTTGCATGTCTTACTATTTGACTGGTTGACTGACTGACTGACTACATATAGCTGCTAACTAGCTGCACGAGTGACTTCCTACCCGCATGACATGGCGGCAGGTGTCTATCAGCCGTAGCAACGTGTTCGTTGCAAAAGGATTGACTTCCTAATGAAAATGTGTCCTCACGATTTCGTTGTAGCCATAAATTTCGGGAAATATGCACCGTGATGAAGTTTTGGTCTGACGTCACAAACTACAAACGGTGTACGTTTAAACGAAGAAAATATTCATGTTACTATAACGTAAAAAAATGTTGACCAGAGTATTACGTTTTATAATTGGACAACCTTTCTTTTATGGAAACAAATGGAATTTTTCATTTAAAGTTATTGGTGGAATTAGAGTCGATCTTCCGTCTTATTATACTTGTTTAAGGTAGCTTTTACTTCGTGATTTTATAAAATAGATTTTTCAGAATGATTTTAAATTAAATATACTCCTGTCTCTTGAGCTAGCCGTGCGTTTCTCCGTGCATATTATAAAAATATCTAAGACTGTTCAAATAGCTTAGATCTGACTAGAATCAAATGTATTAGAAGTTCACAAAATTATCCAGTCAACCCTATCCCACTCGCGCAAAACACGTTAACTGCTTGTTGTGCCTCTTACTATCCGAAGACTACAATAAGCTCGAGAGAAACGCGAATGGTTACAAGTCGACGATACTTCGCGTTGTATTACTTTTCTAAACAATGTCTCGCAAAGTTTTAGAACGCATCCCGAAGGGAACAACAGAGAATGAGAGAAAAGCAAAACACTTTATAAAGCTAATAGTCAAGATACGAAAAGTCTGAGAAGCATGAATTGTGAATGAAATTGAATGAAAACGTTTGAGCTTCGAAAGTAAAATAGAAACTTGCTGCAGCATGAAAGACGAATAATGATACGGGAAAGGAAATAAATTGTCGAACGCTTGCAACACTCGTACTTCTGTCGAATGATCTAGATTTGGGACCCGTATCGCGGTTGATTGAAAAAAAGCGCGTATGCCTTCTCCCGTAGGTCACTGCTCCGCCAGTTTGAACGAGAACGTGTTCAGCGAAGAACGTGAATAAGTGTCGTGTCGAAGTTATCAATGTGGGTTGAGCGAACGACGGACATCGAACAGCGGGCAGCGTACAGGAAAAGCGAGAGGGTGCGAATCGGGTGTTGTTGTCGGTGCGGATGCGGACGTAAGACTGAAGTGGCGGAAGGATCCAGCGGAGATCGTGCGCTAGGGTAGTGGGCTATCGGGAGTGGCACCGTGTAGTCGTGTACCGTGGAAAGAGCTTGCGGGAAAACGCATGCGTGTCCGATGATACGTGCGCGACCCCGTGAAATTGAATCAGTGCGCATGCGCGCCCCGCCAATCAGTTTCACCCTGTGAGTCGCGCGCTCCCTCTATGAGCTCTCTAGATAGCGAGCCCGATATGCCTGAGATAGAGCGTCGCGGGGTGCGACAAAGAGACTGCGAATAGGGGATCCTCTATCCACCAGAGGAATGGTGGTGGACGTCGTGACGAGAGCGCGAGGGGTGCGCAGGCGTTATGCGAAAAAATTGTAAAAAAATCCGGTGCACTTCTCGTCGTGGTGGGGATCTTTCTTGTGATATCCCTCGGCAGGGGCGCATCGAGCTCTGTGGTTCCACTCCGGCTACTAAAATGTTAACTAGAACTTCTCCAGCTCTTGCTTGACCAAGACTCTTCGAACTGGATGATCGCTACGTGTTTCTTGTTCCTTTAGAAAATATACCGACAGCACTGTGCTTGATTTTATTTCACTACCCCTTCTAACTTGAGACTTATGTTCTAATACATTAATTGTGATTTTATTTTTAGTCACTGTCACACGAACCATGCGAGGGTGCCTTATGCAAGCTTTATTATAATCAGGCGATTTCTGTCTCCGGCCGTACGTTCATGTCTGTATGTATGCGAACGATCGTATATGCATTTATCCAAAATTCGAGAAAAACTGCTAGGACAGATTAAATTGAAATTTACTCGAGAAATTGTGTTTCGAATTAGATGGCATGCTAAGGTTTGCAAATGTTTCGTACTTCCGGTTTCAAGTATGTGTATTCGAAAAAATTCGAGAGCCTGGTACTGGAAGTTGCATTCGCAATTCTTCACGGAGCACTTAAGGGGGGAAATACAATTAGATGCAAAAAAAATGCCTTTTTCAAGAATTTATTTTTCATAGAAGTTATTATTTAAATAATTTGAAATTTTTTGGGACCAATAATAGTTCCTTAAAGAATAGAAATAAATTTTTTTGTTCTCTTCTGAGCAAAATGGCGGCTGCAAAGTGGCTTCAACGGAGTCCCTTGTTTTAATTGGCGGAAGTTCTCCAGGGCGCAATTTTGATCTGAAAGAGTTCGTGAGGAAAATTTACGTTAATTAGACTTGTATATCCTCGGTGAACTAGGATAATTAGAAAAAAAAATAATTGTAAATATGGTGCTTAATTTTCTGAAAAACAGTGTTTTTTGCCACTATTTTTGCAATAATTTTCATATTTTGCAATAAAAATTTGAAATTTTTTTAGTCTGCATAGAATAAAATAGTATAGAGAAGAACTCCTGTAAGTTTCAGCTCAATCGGATAATTAGTTTCTGAATAATCACTTCCGCCAATTCCGAAAGTGCTGTTTCGAGAAAAACGCGTTTAAAGTTTTCAGTAACGAAAAATCGTACTTACGTCTCAGTCAGCGATCCCGAGACCATACAAAAGGTCTTCAGCTTCTTCATACATTTCATTCTACATTTGGTATATTAACCGATCCCGGGCAAATTCAAAATGAAATACAATCGAAAAGGAGATTTATAATGTAACGTCTCACGCTGTGCGTGAAAAAGGCGTCTTCAGAAAACGGCTAAAAAGAACAGACGGACTTAAAATTATAAAACGGGAGTTCCACCATCGTTTTCTACAGAAAATTTACTAACTTTTAAGGCGAAAAAAAAATTCGATTTTTTGGTCGTTCCAATTGTATTTCCCCCCTAAAGTAATAGCTTTGAAATTTATAAGAAAAATCATAACACGACGTAGATAAAACAACAGT
Source organism: Calameuta idolon (assembly GCA_030142285.1). Classification (NCBI taxonomy): domain Eukaryota; kingdom Metazoa; phylum Arthropoda; class Insecta; order Hymenoptera; family Cephidae; genus Calameuta; species Calameuta idolon. The sequence goes on along the minus strand of JARQSV010000516.1, from coordinate 1,372,407 downwards.
ATTTGCAGGGGTCAAGAATTTCAAATTAAATTTGAAAGTTCCGCATCCGCAATATTCCTTTTTTTGCAGCGGTCAATCATAGAGTTTTATTTCTACTATGAAATTTCAAACGTTGAATTGAATCATGTAATAAGCAAAATATGACATACGAGATATCAAGGCTAAGATTTCGTATTTAGTAATCACTTATTTCGAAAATAATTACATTACCAGACTTTCTGTAGGATTCTAGTAGATAATGTTTTTATACATTTTTATTAAGGATAGCATAATAAACTTCCTATACGTACCACATTAAAAAAAATAGTAAACTTCGGTTATACGTTAGAAATACAATACATTCTTCTATTATTCCTTTACTATAAATAGTGCAGCATCTAGTGTGTTTCATTTTTATATAATAGACTTAAGTCGTACCATAAATAGTAGTATCTAAAATACTAGCATTATTTTTATTATAGTAGAATAAATCAATAACTTCCCTCAAAAAGTATGCTTCACGCATACTATTAATTTTATAATGCCAATCTTCGTTCCTCGAGATAATAATAATAATAATATTCAAAAGAGGATTACTCCTTGAATTAATTTCAGTACAACATCAAAGGTCCGATTTAAAAAATCATACGTTGCATTGTCATGCGTTTCAAAGAGTCACAGGTATCATTAATATCCTAAAGAGAAACTAGTAGACGTATAAAAAATTTCGCAAAACATGTAAACTGTGCTCTCATTCATTATATTATGTATTACAATAATGGATATGAAATATAATAACTAATTGCTATAAGTAGCGGCCTTTATTTCTATACACAAAAATGAAAAGTTCATTCTTAATCAATTAGAGAATATTAGATATACATGGAATATTAAAATTTATTTATCAAATTTTAACTTGACTTTTATGGATTCAGCATAGGATTAATTAATCACCTATACCAAACAAACGAAGCAACCGCTAAGTATTTACGTCTTTGATAACGTAATAAGGCTTGAACTATACTTACAATCAAAGCACATTTCAAATAAATTCGTTTGATCATTTCATTCATAACTGCTAGGTTCAACATTACTGACATTTTGAATAACCAGGAAGGATACAATAATAAATCAAAGAGCGCTTAGGTTAATGCCGACCGTATATCGAATGGCTTGGAATACACAATAATTTAATTCCTAGATCGTGATTACACGACGCTCGAATGTCCAATGAATAGACATTAGCCTGTCACGTAATTTGCCAGGGTTGTGTGTGAACACACGCCATTCAATTATTTGTCAACGGCCCTAGTTAGAGGTGTATTCATTACAAATTACAGACCTCGCTCTGATTTTATGACACCGCAGGAGAGCTATGGCTTCCCTGTACTGTATTTTTTACGCGTGCTTGTTATTGCCGCTGAAATATGCACGTTGAATTATAGTTATTTCAACTGAGCATTGAGCTTTGTGGATTTATTTTTGAACCAATTGCTGCACTAGGTTCTGTTAAAATATAATATGCTACTCAGCCATTAGAAAGAGTTGCCTAATATAAGAAAGCAGTAAAATCCATTGTGAGTGCTAGAAATTTTACTTGTTACGCATTATCATTACCTTTATTGTTACATAGCTGTTTTAAATGACACAGCTTAAAAGCATTGTTCTTTTGGTGACCATGACTTTACGTTTTATTCGTCATAATTATTTTATTCTATAAATTTAATGGAGGATAGTAATTTTTATATTTTTAAATCAGTAATATTTTTCCAACTCTTGTTATTGGAAATTTCAGCTTAAATAAATGATGATGATTCTACATGCTTTCTTATTCTAATTATGTCTGCAACTGGCTACAACTTACAGATATATCGATCAATATCTATTATTGTGTACTAATACAATTTTTTTATCGTTTCTCATAAATATCTTATAGTAATAATATTGCACGTAGTAATAGCTAGAATATACGTAATACTAACAATAAGTTAGGTATTTCCGTTATTTCTTTCTTTCTCCAAGTCGTGCATCCTTAACGTATATCACTATTCTACCATTTTTCGTCCAACATACATGAATAGAAATCTATATATTTATTCGTATTTTTATATTTTATATTTACGTAGCCACATATTCCAATCAATCACCACAAATATGTCTTATAAAATTGCAATATGAGCAAAAGCAGTGAGAACCATGAAGACAAATATGTTCTACAACCCCTGTGTTATTTTATATATATGTATAATAGATTGTATAATTATAATGCTCTGTTATCTATTATACAAGTATAGTATATGTATACTTCGTAGTGCATTTTCAGCAACATATTAGTCATCCAGTGATAAATTTCGTTCGTGAAGTTTTTTCCTCAACAGTATAGATAATTCGTTTGAATGTACAGCAATCGAGAGGATCAAACAAAGGGGAATTGGTAAAACAGCGTGAAAGTCGAAGCCATCGTATCCAGCCAGACGAAAATGTGGGAGAGCGCCACGTGCTAATCTGGTATCTGCGGTAACAATCTCTTTATCCTTTGCTTCGTTGTTAGGATACTCCATAAAATAGATATCTTCGATAAAGCTAGTCTGCTGGACAAAGAACCGATAGACCAAAAAGCTTACGAAATAAAAGCTCTTAGCAATTCAAACGTTTAAGCTAAAGTTCTGTTAATATTTGCATTAAGAAAGTATTATTTTTCATATATAACACGTATATACAATAGTATACAGGATGAATCATTATTAATTTACCGCTAAAATAACTAATTCATTTTTGATTATATGAGAAAATGCTTCCTGTGAAATACGTTCGTAAAGAAGACTTCAAAAATCAATAGTTTGCGATGTGTTAATTTCGAAATAATATATTGTTAAGAGCTTATTGGCACCTCGGAACTAAAAAAAAATTATGAAATATTAAAAAAAAATTAATTACACATTTTGCACCCTAAACTGCACAACAGAAAGATTTCTCGAAGAAATTATATTGGAATCAACTTCATGAAATTTGTAAAACTACTGCGAATGAACTCGGAAAAATTTCTGAAATGTGACACATCTAAATAAATACCACCATTTTGTATCATATTAATGATTTCGAGAAAAAAAAATATTGACAACCTGCAACTAAAATATTCAACTGCAATGCATACAATACAGAAATACTTTTTCTTGGTGTTTTTTAATCGTAATGCATTAATGTAATATAAATGTTATCCAATGCTTTTTGAAGATATTAAGTTTAATCTGAATGTTTTTAACACTAACCGTATCATCGACCGATCATTTGACCGTTTAAGACCCAAAAAAAGGTTTATGAAAATTGTCGGTATGGTAAGTGTTAAAAAATTATTGTTTACAATGTTATGTTAATAAAATAGCCTCAACATCGATTGTTTATATCGAATAATGTTGTATACATTCATATTTGCAAAAAAATACATCAAATAAAGATATTGATGATAAAAATCATCAAAATTTGATGTAATTGATATGAGTGTCGTACTGAAACGTAATTGAATCCATAACTGTGTGATAATTTTTCATCAAGATTTATGCCATTATGCTTACGAGTTATGATCGCTTCAAAATTTTGTAACTGCCATAAGAACTCTTTTCCACTTCTGAAATACAGTGTCTTAACGAGCTCCAATAGCGACGCAAATAATTTTCTAACAGTATAATTTGAGTACCGTCTGGTTAACTTTCCAAAGATCTTTCTCGGAATTGAGAACTTTGATAAATCTCCTTGCTTATTTACTAAGACCGTCATTTTTTTCATTTCAGTGCTTTATGTATGCTAAAGAAGGACTTGTTGGCCCTTGATCAATAAAAAACCGATGTGAACTGAAATTGAAAAAATTTATTCTAAACATGAGCTAAGGCAATCTCAAAGATTTAAAGAAATGCATTTTTCACGAGAAGAATTTCTTAATCGATTTCTTAATCGTCCGAACGCCCTATAAAAAATACGGAAGATGTGTCTCATCGTTGCGTGACTTGGTGTAGAATGATAATCGCCGTAGCAATTTTCATGAAAATTAATCCATTCGACCATAAGTCAGGGACGATGACGAAATTATGCAAGCGACGCTGTTTGGACAATTTTCCGGTCGTTTAAACCGTAATATCTTTTGTTAGAATCGCTGGGGTGACGATGGCTCGTCTATAGAGGTATAATATATACATACATAGGGTGAATGTGTATAGGGCGCAACCATGTGTCACATCACCTTGTCGCAGAACGTCGCCACGCACGAGGCACATTTGAAAATTATGCAAATTTAACGACGTAGAACTATTGGCAAATATTCACGAGTTCATTTTAAATCTACGTCACTGTTGGCAATTGAGCTACACTTTTAATTGTTACGAAAAAATGTTCATTTTTAAAACGAAGATTTTATCACTGCATTCAATAAATGGAGAAATATAGAGTAATGGGAAATAAGTTGATAATACATATTGGATTCATACATATACCGATTTTATAAAAATTTTCTTGTTGTTCTGATGATTAGTCTATTCACTTTTGTAACAACTTAACTGGTTGTTGGTCGTGTTTTTCCACACTGGAAATAAACGTAGTTTCAATGAAATCTCTTCGGCTTTTTCAACGGTCCAGAAATATATTCGATACTATCGTATGGATTTAGGAATTCATTGCTCGAAGTTCGTACTTTTTGTATCTGAAATTAAAATTTCATGTTTATACGTCTATTGATATTCCACTGATACAGATTTGAATTAACTCTCCATCATTTCATACCATAAACAGTTTAAATATTAATCCGAATTATAACGCATGTCTATTACGAGTGGCTTTTGAATATTAAAACTCTCACATAGTTGCGGGAAAATATCGATTTTCGAGTCTTGCGTAATGTTCTGTGGAATGAATGTCGATAATTTCACGAATGATTGAACAGACTTTCCACGAACTGTTGATAGCGTTTATTCCACAGACAGTACTATAGAGATGAAAGCTTCTGTTATTTGTCTGCATTTAGGCGACTATTTTGGATTATCATTCGTAAGGAAAGTGGCCCCTCAAAGCGCGATTATATCTGATTTGGACTTATAGAGATTGAAAGAATTTTTAAGATTTTCTCTGCTGTATATAAAATAATTCTTCTATCTAATTGGAAGTCATTACATAATAAAATCCAAGATAATCATAGAGCTGCAGAACTTTACTGGCACTCTGCTCTGGTTACTGGAAAAGAGATTTGACCTCATATTAATTAAACACAACTAACGGCATGAATTTTATCTTGTATGTCTTTACATGAGAATGAGTCATTTGGAAAGTTTGAAGAAACTGAAATAATCTAATCGGTTATTTCAGTCGAACCTCATTTCTTTTTAAGTCGGGATGAAATGGTGAAATACTATTTTTTTACACTATTTTATACTAGGAAAAGGATGGAAATGGTTTTCTGTTGATAGTATTCTTTGTTCAGATGAAATTAAAGTAGCCAGTATTACATAATGGTCAGTATTCGCTCACTCTTCCCAATGTAGTGGCATTGTGGAATGGTCTTTACACATAGCAGAATTGGATCATTTTATGAGTTCCACATTTGTATATGTCAGTGCTACAGAATTTTCAGAAAAGTATATATTTTCACAGACCGGTGACTTTGGATTATTTAAATATCAGATTTATTTTTAATTATTAAAAAGCAGTGCCAGGCACTGGCACTATCCATTATGAGCAGCTTACAATAAACTAATTATTTAAAAACCATAAGACCGTATACTAATTATTAAATGAAAATCCTACTGTTCTCAAAAAATTACAACGCGCACATACTGTACAGCTAATACAGCTATGCATCTAATGCTTTAGCATATTGTAAAGTTTTTCTACATCATTTAGTTACTGGTTATTACTCTTTACAGTTTTCCAAGATATTAACTTGTCCCCGCATTAGGGCCAAGTAGCCTAAGAACACACAATTCCTATTAGTACACAACGTGACATTATCAGATTGACACCAGCGTTTTGAGCACATGGGATTTTTATGCGTGAATACAACAATTTTTTTTAAATCATATAGAATATTCCTTGATTCCCCGACTCAATTCTTGTTCTTTATGAGCTTTAATCTGTGTATTCTTAGAGAATGGGTTATGTACTCTTACGAAGTTCGTCCAAAGAGTACGAAAATACGTTTCATTAGAAACTATAATAATACAATTATAAACAAAGGTGTTTATACAGGTGTTTTTGAATTGAAAATTATTTACATAGCTATACAGAACTTTTATTTATTCTCATAACCAATATTAAATTTTGAGAGCAACACCAAGTATTATAATATATTAGATGCGTTTTTTTATCCCACTTCACCGTACTTAATTCTGTCACGAGTCAAGGGATATTTTTTCGTACTCATGATAGCCTCCTGATTATTCAGGAATCCTTGTCATGATTTATATTTCGCAAAGCTGTAATTTTGCATCGTACTCTAATAACTTCCGATTACGTTTGAGTAAAGTTTCAAATTTTTGGCACGACAAATGCAGTCATTTCGTGAACTGTCAAACTGAATACATTGAATGAAATACTTTCTTTTTCATAATTATTTTAAGTCGCGAAATATCTACGAACAAGAAACCGAATGATAAGTTGTGTATTGACGAGTAATCAAAAAGTTTCACGAGAAAGGAGTTTATATTTATTCATTAATAGTATAGCTGGTTTGTATAAAAAATTGTGAATACTTTTACTGAATCAAAATTGCTAATACTTCCGTATAGCGTTGAAAAAACTTAAGAGTTACTTCTATTCCTTTAATACAATTATATAGATTTTTTAAATTAGTATTGAAATAGAGATTGAGAAGAATTTAACGAAATTACATAATGATTTCAGTGGAATAAAATATTGGTATAATATCATAATCCAAAACTAAAAGTTTAAATCTTTATTAATAATCGGATATTTATCAGCATACTTAATGTTGTATATTTCACCTTGTGCAGATCAATGCTCCGATGCTATAATATTTAGCATATAATAATATTTTTCAATTCTCTCATGTTGATTTTTGAAAATTAATTTTCCGCCATGTTAAGCACTCTATACTCCACGATAACAGTCATTTTCTGTCTTACGTCTAGCATCATATAAAATAAGAACAAGCTTCATAAATATTTCATACCATCTATGGGTGCTGAAAATTGACATTTTTCTATGATAATTTTATTAAAAGTTTCCATTTTCAATCTTCGAAATCTAGATTGATTTTGATGTCGAATAATCGTTATACCACGTGACATCGTGTCTTTCGAAATTGAGTTCCACTAGTCCTCTCGTGTCAGCGAAAAATAATGATTAAATATTTGGAACTATTACCAGTGCAGATAATAAGCGAATTTTCGTAACCGGATGAGCAAACAAGTGAGGAGTGCAATATCTCGTAAAGAACAAAAGTGGTCGTTTCCCGAGTGAAAAGCGAGTGTGCTAACGTTGGCGACACCATAAAAGTTGTACGCTGAATTAAACCGAGTTATACGGGGCTAATGGTTCGGCCAACGATACTTCACAATTCAGTTGGCTGCACGGTATTTCTCATCGACTGCAATCGAATGAAAACCATTCCTCATACATCGCATTTCTTTATAAGACACTATTTCGTTTTCTCCCTCCATTAGTGATATAAGTATACAGCAATTACTTTTTACTCTACTGCGTTTAATGTTCGATTCCTTACATTCATGAAATGCTAAGTATTCTTAATCGTAAAACTGGCTGCTGAATAAAAAGTCTTACACCTACATTAAGCACAATAGATTAAACGAAGAAAAGTATGCAAATTCATTTCTGAACCTACGACTGGGTAAACGTTCTAAAGAAAGTCCGGTAGTTAGTAGAAATAACAAAAGTGTAGAATACAATGTAATATATTGATTTGATACTTAGCTTTTTGCAATAATGGACTTTTTTTAAATAATGACATAAGTATAGGATCAATTGAAATATTCACTTGTGCTAGCTTAACCGTGTCTATATGCAATTTATGCCTCTCTGCACGTCACGCAAGACTAACTATTTTACAGTAAACAGTTTTGACCGTTAATAATATTTAACGTTACATTTAACAGGATTATTATACATTAATGTGCATAGCTGTTGACTCGGAAATATAAATATGCATTGGCGCCACGCTATATGCTTACTCTATGCATCTACTAAACGTGACGTTGACAGTGATAACCGTGAATACCATTATCACAACTTCATGAATCAGTTCTGGAAATCAGTTTACATAAACCTCTAAAACAGATCATAGTTAAAGTTTTATTTTACTCTTATCATTCCGGTAACCCTGTATTTTTATTGTATCGATTAATTAATATTTCCTAAAATCATGATATACTAATAGTAAAGACCTCTACCATTTTTGTGAATTATTCAGTGAAATACAGTGATACATTTGTTAGTGTTAACTTTCGAAAAACCTGTTTTCGATATAAATTTTTTTTAGTAGTACGTTATATCAATTTTTTTTTAAATACGATAGCTTATTTTTTATTCTATAATTTGGTAAAAATTAAAAATATTCTCCAATAAATCCATTTTGGAGTAGATCTTCTTAAGTGGTTAAACGATCGAATCTATTTTGTTTGAAATAAATGCGCGGAAGGGCGATGTTTATCGGGTAAAAGTATTTTTTTAATCCAACTACAATATCGCAACACAATATCTCAATTTACCAAAGCCTCCGTTTCTTTTTGACGTGAAGCGGTGGGAGATGATCCACGATAAAGCAGATGTTCGATGACTATCTGATTTGATTATCAACATGCTTGATTTGATATAACATCAGTAATATAAAATGCATGCGAATGAATCGTGATATGAATTACGAATATAGGATATAAGGGTTCCCTTTTCTGTGGCATCGTTCAGTTAGCCTCGACCCGACCCCCTTCCACAAAATTTGCCCTTTGCTGCAGCTCACAAATACCACAATATGACCCTAAATTTAGTCCCCTTTCAAGCGACATAGATCATCCTTAGATATCTCATATATTGATCATTGCAAGAAAAAAGTATGTCTTTGCAATGATGCACGTGTCTATATCCAAACTTGAAGATAAACTGCTCAAATTTTGAGTGAAGATATTTAAAAAGATTGAAGTTCCAGAAGTAAATAAAAGTCAAAAATATTTTAATTAAACCGAAAAATATAAGCATCAAGAGGAAAATTTCAAAAGTGTTGTAAACTCTAAATCATGACGCATATCCATTAAAAGTATAACTTTCGTCGTATAACCTATTTATCACATGGTCTAACGGCTCGCGTAGTTTTTGAACCGTCCCTGGATAATACTTATTGGTTGGAACTGTGTGGGCTAGCTATTTGCGTAGCACTCGAGTCTCGGCACGCTTCGTCATAATGACCGTGTCAAATCACCGTAGTCGATTTATGTCCAATTATTTTCTGTCCTACCGGACACTGCCTGATGCCATTACGTGGCACATTTCACCCTGCCAGCGAAGAACTATTCCAACGCTTCGAGGACGTCACAGCAATCGTAAATATAACCCTATAATGATGCTTTACGATAAGAAAAGACAAGATCTTCAAAGAAGAAATTGACAGGAGCGTTTTGAGTTTGGCTATACAGTTGCGATTCCTCTAGATTGGATTTCACATTCCAGAGTGAAAATTATACAGAAAATAGGTTCTGTCGAGCGAAGCTCAGCGAAAATAATGGAAATTTTATCGAAATCTAATTAGAAAAAAGAAAAGGTTTTTATTTTGTGTTGTCTTAACTTAAATATCGTTAAATTAGTACCTATAGAATGAGAGAAATCGTAGCAAAGCAAGTATTTCGGTCATCGAGTTGCAGCATCACAATTAGCAGCTTCTCAATAAGTCATGTTAGTATTTCGATAAGTCTTCACTTCAATTTACTCCCCGTCGACCAGAACCGTCACTATAGGATAACGGAACTCTAAGGCTCTAGCAATTATTTCAGTCATTCTTTCAGAACAGTCCCCATGTTCATTGAATTCAACGATACGTGTTACGCGCTAATAGACAATAGTTCTGATATCCGTTGAAAAATGAAAATTGTAAACCATGTTAAAATAATAGACCATTAAATGATAATGGTAGACGCTACACTGTTACCATTACAAATATACATGACTATGAGGCAAGCAAAAAGAGGAAGGAAAGAAATGAGAAAAATGTAGTGAAATTTCGTCTTTCGATCAATACTAAACTACAGGAAATGATGAGTGTAACGTAAAATAAAGCTATAGCAATTTTGTTTCTAAGGACCATAGATTCTACTTAAAATCCCCATACAGCCTGCAGAAAGCTAATCGTGTTCCTGGGGTGACCGTCAGTCAGTATTGTTTTAGGAATTCGGATGGAAGAGCAATAAGTCGACCACCCGTTGGTTTGGTGATCTAGAACGAAGGGATCGGGGCGTCGGGCGTCAGGGCGCCGTAGCGTCGGGACGACCTCACGCGACGATGTCCCCGACTCTCGTTCCGTTATCCGGTAATTGTCAACTGATCTCGCGGCCGCCTCGTTGTTTCAACCTCTCTTAATTAAATGCTCGATTGGACGCCTACCGATCGCTCATCTTGTCTCGTCTCATTTAGTCTCGTTTCGTTTAATTATTTGAAGTCTTCGAGTTGATCGATTTCGAGGCGCTCGGATTAATCACATTTTTACCGATAAGCAAGCGACACGATCTTTTTCCTGTTCTTTAATTTCGTGGGATTCGACGCTGAACGAAATGCGGGCTTTTGTATTTCTAATATTACGTAAGTGGAACATAATGTTGGTTTTTAGTAGGGGACATTTATGTATTCTTCGCTTTCGCACGTGTCGACACGTGTGAGGCTGACTGGCGAACAACCTTGAACATTCAACTAAGCTGCGCTAAATAAAATATCCCAAGAAAATACGATGAGTAAATAGAATATTTTGTAGGTTTTGGTTCCCTACAAAATTGTAGTTCGTTGAGACCACTTATATTTATTACATCTTCAGATCACCTACCGTTTTTTAATTTGTTTGCCTTATCGAAAATAACACAATATCCCTACTCTTTTCCTCGTAAAAGGAGACGTGGGGAAAACAAGTGGCTCTCGAAAAACTATAGATGAAGGTTCCATGCTACACTTTTTGAACTTATTAACCAGACAGACTATTCAACTTACAACGCTCTGTATTACACATGAGAGATTCTACATGCACATATTCTCCACAAAAAGATTCTACGCGCAGTTATTCCGCACAAAAGATAATAAATTGGACACTGAACAGAATTTATTCTGCCGTTAAGTATTCTACACCTAAGTTTGGAAGCACACCCCTTTTTATCCCAGATAAAAAGCTATCTTGGATTTTCGTGTTTCTGATTAACGGCTAACTTTTTTTTTTTTTTAACGTGGCAAATGAGATCCGAAACTGCAGGACTTTTTTTACACGAAAGAGTCTACACCTGGATTTGGTATACCTTGTTTATTCTCTGCATATATTCCACACCACGAATACTATAAAAATAATGAAATATATTTTAAGGGAAAAAATTCTGCATAAAAATGTTATCACAAAGTATGCATTTGCGTAGTTTTGTACTAAATATATCGTACGTTGCTTGCGAACCGTTAAAAAACACATTGAACTCGTAAACTAAGTTGTATAAATAGAATGAATTCTTCAGGGACTACGTCTACTAGATTGACAAGTATAGTAAATTTTTAAAAATAATATGAATTTCTTACATACGATTCTTTTATTAATCATGTTTCTAAATGGTATTGTGTAGGAAAATCATAATATTAGGCTAGTCATTATATACATATATCAGAAATGAAAAATTTAACAATATTCCAAAAGTTTTAAAACTTTAGTGAACTTTTTGATACGCTAAGAAAACTATAAATTAGTCACAATTAGAGTTAAAATTTCAATTAAATCGAAATTTTCTGTATTTTCGAAAAAAAATCCCGAAAGTTCGGCAGACTCGAAAGATGCATCGAAAAAACGTCCCGAACAAATGCATAAATTTGCACATTTTCGCGTTGAGCGAAACATGATCATTCATAATTTTCTTATCGGTAGTCATTTTTTCGTGACGCATTTACAAATTTGCGACTTCATAAGCAATTTGGAACAATATGTGATTTTCAAAAAACCTATTTTTGCATTTTTCCATCTTCGAATTTTATTGCAATTTTAACAATGTTTCGGACTTCGAGAAAGGATGCTAAATTTTTAAATTTGTTTTTATAATCTTTCCGACCTTACAGGAAAGTTTGAAATCTTTTGGAATTATTATGAATTGATTGTCCTGACTGACTGGCCTATTTGTCCACTTGCTGTATTTTGCAGAACAAACAATACCTAATAAAATCTAACAGTATAAGATCAGATCTTAAACCACACTTTTTGGACCGACACCAATTTCATATTTTTCCCATACACTTCTTACACATTTTATTTTACACTGATTATATTTATATAATAGTACTGTAACATTAATGCTTATTACTCATAATATCATTGATTGTGCGCCGCCTTCTTGATAATTTTGCGGATATTTTAATTTCAATACTATTCTTTCAAATATGATATTTATGCAAATTTTTTTGCATAAAATTATTATTACTTGATAATGAAGAAATATCATACTTTTTTAAAAAGATTATGAATAAACTATACTAAAATAATTATAAAAATAATATTATTATTTATATGCGATATTACCTGAAAGGTCATAATAATATATATTACATCTACTTTTTTTGCTTAAAATGACGTATCAGAGAATTCAAATATATTCGATGGACTCTTGAAACCGTTTAAACATTTTTTGTAAGGTTTGGTAAAAAAATCTAATCCAAGTAACATATGGTACATTTCCGAGCTTATCTAGTCGACAACAAACAAAGGCAGATGTTTCCTGGGTGGTTCGAATATGCCGCATGCGATTGGGCAGCATTTAAAATTCTTTTCTTTCGATCAATATTGGTATTACGTTTAAGATCCCAGTTTGCAATTTCTCTTCAAAGCTAACCCACTTGACTTACTATAAATATATTAACCTTATAAAATGTGTCAAGTAAACGAAATATTATTTTTGTACTAAATTTATGTTAGAAGTGTTGCCTCCAGCATTGTAAAATTAAAATACCCATTTTTATTAGTGCAATTATACGCTAAACTATACATATCATCTTGGTAGCAGCTTTCAGAAAAAATATTTCAAACAACAACTGTGTATTTTTTAATCGAGAAATCTCAATTTTATTAACGACACGGCGAAAACAAGTTTTTTAATTGGCAGCAAATAGTTATATTCTCAATAACACTTTAACCCTAGAATACGTATAGAGGCATTAAGAGAACGCGGGCGCTTTTGTATTGTTCGCGTTGTTTAAAAGTATCTCTTTTTTTACAGTTCATAATTTCGAAAATGCTTACAGTATATGCTTTCTTGTTTGTCAGGCTCTAGGATGTCGGTTTAAAAAGAACAAAGTCCCATAATTATAATCAAATTGGCAGAACCCTTGGGTAAGCGTCAACGTACGAAAAATATGATAGGCGTCCTTTTTTTAACCAGTTTAAGCGTGGCGATCTCTACGCAGAGCGCGCTCCGGTGTGTGTCGCGATAATCAAGAGATGACGGATATAGTCGTCATGACACAAAATTCTACCACATCTCCATGACGGATATAGTCGTCAAACACGCTTAACTGGTTAATTATCTTAAGAATATATGATTAAGTACTAATCGATTTATTTTTCAAACAGCCAAAATTGTGATAGGGTAAAGTGCCTATATCGCATTATCTCTTAATTCGAATCGAAAAATTTCAAGTGTCTTCCAAGTAGACTGCCTCAATCGTACTTAAATGTATTTTTTTCACCATCGTCTTTGGCCATTCCTATATCAACACAAATAACCTTTAAAGTTGACGCTGATTACTACTGGCAACCATGGGCTATTTTGTAAACAATGGTCTGCGAAACAAGCGTCTGCTACGCGATTGAAGGAGGAATTAGACGGAGGTACGTATTTACATTTGATCTGACATAACAATATATTATTTTTAAATGAAACTTGTTGTGTATACCTTTGAAATTATGCGAAATCTACTGTTCACAATGGCTTGAACAAACTTTGTGTGTAGATAAAATACGAAGCACAGTGTTTCGCATTGTAATATCTGACCTAAGCGGGGTTCTTGTACAAGCAAACTCATCCGTGAGTGCTGACTACCCTTTGAATTTATCTGTTCCATTGCGATTTAGACGTTGTAATAGTATACTTTAATAATTTCAAAATATGTTGAAACTTACATATGCTTAACTTTTCAGTTTTTAGTTCCAATTATTCAATCGGTGGTGTTTCTTACGATTCCATTGCTAAGTACTATTTTTGTGCTTAAAAGATGAACAATTATTTTCAACGTACCTTTAGGTATGTAAACTTTGTATTTTCCCCTTCAAAATCCGTTATATCAGAAGTTTGACATTTCGATTTACATTAGGTCCATATACCTAATTTAGACAACAGACATTATTCCACTATTGCGTAAATATTTTATATTCCTGCTTTATTAACATTCGTTCATAGCTATATGTACATGATTTATCTGATTGTGAGCCCCAAATTCATTTGACCTTCATCTGAAATAGATGAACTGATTTTAATTTGGATCAAATTTTGACTTCTATAAAAAGTTATGTTTTCAAGACCCCAAGCGATATAAACCGAAAATATTTAATTAGAAATCAGTAGTTAAGATCCCAATCTAATTTCTTTTAATCTATTGACTCATTCGATCATTATATTAAAAGAGCCGTTGTTGAAATAGGAAAAAGGGTTTCGAAATAGGCCCTAAGAAATGACTAATTTTAGATAATTGTAAATCAAACAAATCACAAAGTAAGCGACCCTTATATTTTTACCTTTTCGAATCACCTAACTTTTCTTTGAAATATTTATTAAAATCCAAAATGACTATTCCATACACTTATAACAGCAGCAAGCAATGGTTTAAACGTATCCAGAACTATTATTATTAAAGCTGCCCAGCTGTCCGGACCGTTATGATAAATCTGACTCGATGAGAAATAATTCATTTCAACTGTTCAATTATTTGTTTAGTAGGGTATATCCGAGTTGTATTTATCAAAACCAGACGTGAAATAAATATTGAACAGTTATCCTTCAAATTCAAATGAAAATAATTGACCAAATCACGAAGTGTCATCGTTGCGTGATTTTTCAATAGGTAAATCCAGTGGCTCCAAATTATTCATTCGAAAAAAAACGCAAGCATATCATTGATAATTGATCTCTGAAAATTTGAAGTTTATGTCTACGATAAACAATATTTCAATTCAGATTATGTCGAATATTTTAATGCGAAACAAAATATTCCGATAATGAAATTTACATGTTTACTTCGTGAATTGTTTCAATATTTATTAGTATTCATTTGCCAACAATAAACATATCAATCAATGTTGTATATAATTTGCGACAAGAAGGAAATCGTCAAATAATAATTTTAAAATATCATTCTCATCTCTCAGAGAAAACGGTAAAGTAGATTTCTATTGCGAGAAGTAACTACTTACGTAGATTTAAGAATATAGTGACCTCATCTGCCTGACCAAAGGAGTACTAAAAATTGAGAACTATGTACAGGCGTTGACTGAAGAGGTAAATAGATTATGAATCATATGAGGTATGATGTCACGTGAGCCTGGGTCATCGTGGACACATACAAATGACTTTTAACCTGTGAAATTCTATGTATAGAAATATATTCTACATATAAAAATCACGGGGTATGAAAATGCAAGTATGACTAGGTTATTTATAATAGCCAGCCGAGTAACGACTGAGCTCTTCCGAGTTACGAGCTAGCTGATTCAGCTTGTAGATGGCAGCATTCTCGGTGACGCGTCAATGTGACCGAGAATAGATGGGCAGAGATGAATAGGAAAATGCTCAATGCTACGATTTTAGGCGATACCAAAAGCATGGCGCTAAATCGTAACGGCGAGTCCGGAAGTAGGATTTTATGATTATCGCCTCCATCGATAATGCGCATCCCGAGCCGAGCCGAACGTGATCATGAACGTATAGCTTGGCAGGCAGAGGTTCTCAGCTATTTACTTACCGCTGGTTCCCAAAGCAACCTTTAAAACTAGGCCGTGAACTAAGTATAATAGAACTCTTTAAGAACTATTGAAAAAGTCTATTAACACGTTTTGACTGCCATGCCAAAATCACGTGTTTCGCTCAGAACGCCACGAGAGTATTTTTATTATTGGCGCTCCGGTCACCAATGACTACCGTTGCGTCACAGGAGAAACATTATTTTGCAAAATGTATGGTTGGGATAGTTATTCGCACACATACTACATATAACTATAAATCTCGGAGGAATTAGTTAATTAACCTCATAGCAGTCACCTGCGCTTATTCCTACGCTTATCTATCTTTTCCTTATTAATTATTATCGTTACCATAAATTGACTTCATTATTTAACATTAATATAAAATACTCAGCGCAAACACTACATACATTTATTGCAATGCCTGATAGGTTTTAACAATAATTTGCTACGTGATATTAAAAAAAAAAAAATAAGAGTTTTTAGAAAATTGCGGTACTGAGCTGGCACCCCAATTTCTTACAAATGTTTCAACAATAGGCTATTTCAATAGTTCTCGAGGAGTTCTATAGAGTTCCCAATAGGTTTTAAGAATAGTTCTGCTACGCAGCATTGGTAACATATATGTATATTAACGATACTGATGGCATCATAGGCTTCAGTGCAGGGAGGCACGAGGTGCTGACTTTTGCCATAGTAAATCTTATCGAGCTTACACTGTGCGCTCGAACTTAGGATTACAAAGAAAAAATATATTTAGGCAATATCTTATGAGCAGCCTTGTTCGAAGTGTTGCTTTAGGAACTAGCGATGAGTGGCGGAGAATCTCTGCCCGCCAAGCTATACGTTTGTGATCACGTTCAAGTCGGCTACGACGGGATACGCATTATCGACGGAGGCCGAGGATCACAAAATCCTACTTGCGGACTCGCCGCTACGATTTAGGACCATGCTAAGGTATCGCCTAAAACCGAAGCGTTGTGCATCTCCCTCCTCATCTCTGAAATGGGAATGTATGTTGGCAGTATATTTATTTGTGTCGATCAATAATACAAGGTTATCCAGAAGAAACGTACCGATTAAAGTGTATGTACATAAAATTATGTTTACCTACTTGTTCATTTTCTGACAATTGAAAGTTTATTTTTTTAAAGTTTCATGCGGTAGTCAGATACCAATGTTCTTCCCTTTTCTTGTTGGCTGATTCCTCCAGAGGAGGTGTGCTAAGGAAATACCTATCTATGGTACTAAAATACCTATACCATTGATTGAATATAAATAGACTAGATATGCTCGTGTATTCTGTGCCGCGCGAATCTAATATGTAGAGTGTATATCTATATATAGCATTTCAATGGGTAAAGTTCGTTTGGAAGTGTCCACGTCACCCAGGCTCGCGTGACACCATGCGCCAACAAATCAGCAGTCCATTTACTTCTTCAGCCAACGGTAACATACCTACTTTATTTATCTACAGTCACATCTATATGAAGTAAGATAATATAGAAAACTGTACTTCGGTAAGCGAGAGTGTGTTTACATTTCATGTAAAAGTTATTCACTTTTTATTTTATTTGGTAAAAATTATATGTTCAGGCTCATTCCACGTTTTGAAGATGGTTTGTTGATTTTATTGTTATCATAGAATTAATTTCAGTATATTCTTCTGTTATTCACATATGTGTTTCTGAAAATCACTTATAAAAGCTTTTGTGGTAAGAAAAAAATTGTATTCATATTTTCACGAATAATTGCCAGGAAGTGTGGAGAAAGGATACGTGACGCTTCTGTAAAAAACTACATATCATGTAATTGTCATTACCGAATATTTTTAGGAATTATGCGTTAACATCCGTGTGAATAACCCAGAATTTCATCATCATGAAGACAAAATGTACACTTCAATATTGTACATTCAACGTTAACCAATAATTAATAAAATATCCTCATGCATAAGTTAAGTGATAACCGATTATGCCTGGAAATCGATTTCTTAAATGTATTCATAGAAATTACTAATTAAATAATATTAATTAGAAATTTTACTGAGAGATGTATTATATCAAACATAATTTTGTGAATGTAATTAATTTTGTTCGGCTTATTATATGCGCAGCATAAGAAAATATTTTGCGAAAATTTTTCAAGAATAATCTTAATCCATGAGACATTCTGTAGAAATTTGATTACTAATTTTGATAAATCGTTAAATTTTGTAATCAGTTATCGACTTTCTTATAATCATACGTAGTAATCGATAAAGCTTTAGTTAAAGACGATATCAAAGATTCGTAATGCAAAACCGGCAATCTGATTAATATCAGAAACGCCCATTCGTGCGCATGCTCGCGTTATGCCACACGACTAATCTTATCTTACATTTCGCGGCGATCAATAAGCAAATGCATTTGTCGATTTTATATTTAAGCCGCGTAATTAGTCGTCCAGTAACCAATCGGCAAAATGGATTTCGAAGCGGCAAAATCGTTCGTTCAGAAGAAGCTCGGAGTGGAATACGTTAGTGAGAAAGTAACGTTGCTTGAAAAAATAGTTCGCGCTTTTTCTGAAAAACTGCCATTTCAAGTAAGATATTTATCATAATAATTTATAAAATACATCTTGTAAGCTTTGATGTTATCAATGAAAATTATATACACATATATATGAAAATATATAATAATATAACGGCTTATGATATAATGAATAATAATCTCAAGATATACCGTTCGCAGTAAAGTGTAATGCATTTTATTTTTTCTATAGCAAGCAAATTCATTAGTTATTAAAAATTTAACATTCAATAACTAATAATTGATCAATACAAATGTAATTACATAATATAATAATGGTAACAGATGTCGTTTTATAAATGAGAATATGTCTGTTATAACGATTATAACAATATTGTAACGAGTATACATATAAATCTTTTTTTAACATATGAATATTGAGCGCCTATTTCAATTAAAATATGTATCTACTATTGATATTGTACTATTTCAGGTCTGATAATTAGTTTCATATATTATTTTAATTCGAGGAAACAGATTTGCATAGCTATTTTATTAATTTTGAATAAATCTATTTTCAAAAGCAGAAGAAACAATATGGCCATGGTTCCTTGTCTGCTATAATGGTACACATAGTCGCGTAAAATCTTGATATGAAAAATTAAATGAAATTAAACTATGCAATAAAATTCTAATCATACAGAAACTAATATAAAACTATGAGCTACTGTGATATTTGAAAACTGAGATGTGTATTTGTTGTAAATTTAACAGAAGCAAGTAGAGTGCAAAAGTAAAAGAAATGTCAATTATATGTCAATCTATAAATTCTAATTCTCACTTTTTGTCAATTTCAGAATATCTCCGTTAGTATCCTCGATGCCGGAGTTCGATTTCCTACTGAAGAAAATGTAATCTCTCTCGGAAAATCCCTTAGTGGTGGAGTTTGCATTCATAACAACTGGTTTATGAAGATTCTTTTAGAAGCACTGGGCTACAATGTTTATTTTGTTTCTGGTTATAGTGCAGAAAGTCAAAAAAAAACTTTAGGAAGTCATATGGGAATTGTCGTGAAAAATTTGACAAACGCAGACGATCTGCATTTGATCGATGTTGGATCTCGTTACCCATTATTTAAACCAGTGCCACTCAATGATTTACCTTATGAAGCAACAGACGTCACGTTGACTTACCGCTTTGTAGAAGAAAATGGACAGTGGCACAGAGAGCACAAGGTAATATATTTACTTACTAATATTTTTCGAACGTCATGATTTACTTTTTACTCCAATTGAAATCTGTGTAATTAAAATATTTGCTATGATCTTATTCTTGAGATAATCTCAACAAAAATCACCTGTTGAACGTATGTAATCAAATTTAGATTACTAACGTAGGTATTTGCAGTTAATATCGATTTAATTCTTGACATGTGATTGAATTAATTTCTAAATGAATGTGAGTCGTTAAACTATCATGCGCGTACTCTCTTAAAAGAAAAATGTGAATAGAGGGAAAATTGTATAATCTGTAATTTTATCGAAAAAATGCGATAATATATCAGATGATAAAATAGTAAAACAAAGTGGAAACCGATTTATCAAGAAACGTCAAACAAATGATATCATGATATTGATTAGATAGTGATTCATTTAGCGAATGTGAAAGGAGAATGAATTTTACAAGTTTATTCTTTTAGCCGATTCGGATTAATATTTGATGTTCATTTAACATTTCCAGTTTATACGTAACAGCAATTTCTGCATTGAAACTAATATCATATCGCTATATTCAGGATATACCGAACATAATAAATTTATACGTTTTCATTTTCAGAACGGAACGTCCTCAAAATACACTCGTTACATCACTTACGATAAGTCATTGCGATCATCTGTCACTGATTTCCGTAATGCCATGGAGGAAGTTCTGCAGGAGAATTGGCTTATCGGAACGATATTAGCCGTTCGCTATCTTCAGCCAAACTCCAAGGACATTCCGGGTGTGCCGGATTTCCATCCTCAGTATGATTATATGGCGGAATATTCAAATAGAACAATTACTTTCGAGAACAGTACAGGATATAAATATACAGAAAGGGTTGGCAGCGATCAAATTGAGTTTACTGTTCGTCAATACTTTCCTAGTATTCCCAAAGAGGATATTGCCAAGAGAATTGCAACAATTCAGGAAGAGTAAGATCAATTGATGTTATTTAATATTCTACGTAAGACAAATCCTTTATACCACTGTTTGGTACTTTTAACATTAAAACACTATAGCCCGTATTCAGAACTCGCTCTTAAAGGCGCTATTAGCACTAAAAGCCATTTCTGAATACGAGCGTATAGATTTAATGAATATTGTACATGTTAATCGATATACTAAATACTACACTCTTCAGAAATAATAATTTTTTTCTATTCCAGGCCAGACCGTCCCTGGTATCAATGCAGGATGCTCTAATCCCGATACTGCTGAAAATAAAAAATATAATAATGGACAAACACGTATATGACATTAAAATTATAGTGGTTAAGTATTCTTTACTATTCCTAATGAAATTTAATAAATAATTACATTAGGTTTATTAATTTTTTCATTCCTCGTACAATGATCTTTTATTATATTTTCTTTATGCACTCTTAATTCGGGCTCTAACGCAATACTTAATGTATCACAAATCGCGATTTCTCTTCGCCGGCAAAACAATGTGTTCAGGAGCATTAGATATTCGCAAACAAACTTTGTATTCTATACTCTGTAATGTTGTGCATATGTATATTATCTTCCGGAATACGACGTTTAATATTGTATTTGTTGAATCCTAAAGCATAATCACAATAGGTTCAGGGCAGTAATACCAAAATAAGGAAATAGTTTAAGTGTGTATTTTATTCACAATTTTCTATGCAGGAAGTGAAAGTTGTCTACTTTTTAATTTAATAAAAAAAAACGGAAATACGACAATGTGACAATTCATACATCCTAGTTGCACGTACTAAATAATTAATTAGTATCATTAAAGTATTCTTGATATATCTTTATAAAGATATATGACTAAAGCTTCTTGATATATCTTTAAGGTATAGGTTACTTTTTTTTCACGATTTATAAAACCCCATATAATACAACATTTTTATAAATATTTTAGAGGTATATCATCAATAAAACAAAATAATTATTTGAAGCGTAGCTCCCAAGCTGTTTTTATTATTTGTATTGTTAACAGCTTATAGTCTTTTTAGAGAAATAATAACTGTTTAAATAAAAGGGTTAAAGCATTTAAAATATGGGGAAAATTAACAGCGAACAGTATTTTATATAGTTGGTCTATATCACGTGTGGCTTATCAGAGACTTCATTGTTTTCGATCTGTCAAAAGGAAACATCAAACTCATGGATCGACTATATTATTAATGATCATTAAGAAAATGACTGTTTTACGATAAACATATAGCAAATATTACATTTCATACGTTATTGATTACTGGTTTGAAAATGTACTTACTGCAGATTATTACAAAAAATAATAGAAAGAGTAGCATGTACTACAGTAAAAGTGACGTTATCCTGGAATGATTTTCTACAGTTTCACAAGTAAAAAAATTCATTGACTGAAGACTTTTGTATTTCCGTGAATCATAGAAAGTCTATATTCTGAATCCTTGCATATTCAATTTAAGGGCTTCTTTATATAAATTAAAAACATTTTGGATTTAGATGATCCAGTATCTCAAAGTTCTACTTGATTTATTACTATAATTCATATCTAATATTAACATATATAATAAAATATAATATTTTTCATTTATGTCTTGAATTATAATATCACATTATGAATTTCTGCTAAATACGTGTAATCATTAAATTTCGGTTAAATATATCACTTACAATAATCATCAGTAGTATCTTAAGATAATTTATCGTATAGTTTCTAGAATGTAAAAAAAATCTGATAATGTCAATTTCCATTATGTAGGTATACTCAATCTATAAGAATGAATAATTTCAAGATTCAATATCTTCATCACCATACGATAGAATTTATTGATTTTGAGCTTGAATGCTGAAATCACCATATATTTTCACTCACTTGTTTTTGAACCAAAAATCTTGGAGCTTTGTTTACTGCGTGTTTAACCTGTGATTCCTTATTAAAATTATGTTTATCATCACCGGACAATCTTAAATTTCGAATTAAACATTATTTTAAGATAAAAACACGTATTTGATAAATCCAATAATATCTTTAACTAAATCATGTATTAAATAAAATCACAACATCGAAATTGATTACGTTCACACCGTGTATTATTTAATCGGAATTAACCAATCACGTTCGTGTATTCATCTCAAGTATTGCACAGGATTGGTTAATCTTACTTAAATCCTGCACGATGGAAATGTAATCATGAAAATCGATAAATAAAAATTCCAAATACATAAAACAAAGGAACTCCATTGGAACTGATGAACAAATTTTTCAATATTTCTACTAAAAAAAATTATTCCAGCGACAAAAAAAGGCTAGACATCTTTCAACAAGCCGATATAGTCTTTACAAATTTATCTGCACACCTAGTATGATAGAAATCTATTCATCCCAACGGTACCGTATTCTTATCAGTACTCATTAAATCTTATCCAATCCCACAGTTGACTCTGACAAACTACAGTCTGGTATAGCTAGCGTATAACACTCCTGTACTGTGCTGTAGAGTGTTGTCCTTAGTACTAAAGAGTGTTGCATCGTGCAAGCGGAAGAAGTCAAGAGTGGAGCAGAACAGAGCAGAGCAGAAAGAGGGAAAAGAGAAGAGTGGGAGGTCGCGGCATGGTTTGAGTTCAGCTGAGGATCATCAAGTTAGTTGCTCGTGAGTACCGAGTACCGGCGCTGCTTGAAGAGCAACAAGCAGGAAATGAAGAAAGGGTAAAGAGAGATATACGAAACATAGAAAGAAAGGAAAATATAATAGTGGTGCTTTCTTCATTCAACATCTTTCACATTGACTACTGCAATTTACTTCACCGTTTCTACCTTCCATCTGCCTCAATGGGTTGACATGCCTGATTGGGAGACACGCACATTAACTGCTGCTGCACATTTACTATAATCACATAAATTTCATCTTGAAGCTGTACGAGTAGGTAAGTAAGCACGTTTTCATTGATTTAATAATCTTATCTTTTAGGATCTATTACCGTTTTACGGAATTAAAAGGATCTTTTTTTTCTTTCGGCTAATTCTACTTGGTATGTCCATAATGATTTATTTTATTATATTTAAATATTTTTGAGTCTTAGCGTGGCTATAGACTTGTGAATCTTGAATGAGTTGTGCGCTTGCGCACTCTCTGTCAAGATCATGTATTGAGGAATAATTATGTAGCATCTTTAATTTTGTTTTAATACTAATTTCATCTGGCTCTATTTAGAAATAATATGCAATTGACATAATTCACATTCTTGCTAATGAGAATAATACTGCTAATTGACTTGCGATTGCATGTTACGTTTGCTTTCTTGAATAAGAATAGGATATTAATAATAATAATAAATTTCCAAGAGTAGATTCCGTAATGAAATAATTTCAATGTGGCTTTTAAGTTGGAGTCTTTCAAAGTTTGAGATTTTGTACAATATTTTATAACTATTTGTTGTGTAATATTCGTACACATTCGTACCAGTATTATTATTATGGATGAATATCATGCATTTTTGTTTTAATGTACCTGTAAGCAGTAGTAATGCATTTCTAAGTAGTTTAATTCTTACATGAATTATACATATGTCTTCCACAAAATTTACTTACGATTTTTCATACTATTTGCCTTTATAGTTGTCTATGATTGCGAATTTCAGACGTATATAATAATCCATCTCAGTCAATATATACTGATATAGATATAGCGTCGAAAATCTTGATATACACATATGCTACAAACAGAACACTAAGGTCAACACTATTATTTAGCTACTTATTCTTTAGATAACTGAAAGAATTGTAGAAACAATAATGTAGCATACTCATTTGTTTTTACAATTGCGTATCCCTACCCCTTATATTACTCAATCTGTCACGTGTTCGTCATATCCCAGAAGTGATGGAAAACGCGGTAGTACGTCCTAACAAGAAAAATGATGATTTACATGACTGACAATGATTCATGCATCAACCTTCACGATATACAATTTGACCTTCCTCACCAAGGCCTTAAAATCATTCACCTATACCAAACATACTTTTACGTGATACCAAAGTATCAGGGAATATTGGATTAATAATATCTAATTGTAAGTCAACTAAAATTCGTATATTAATATAAGACTCTTCTCTATGATTCTTGAAAAATTATTTAGTTACCAGTTTACTCTTAATGCTATCAAACTTTAAATAATTTATCATACGTTCCTTATCAAAAATATTTTGACGGAGGAATTGATTTAAAAAAAGTTTTCCTTTTATCTCCTTATTATTAACAGGAAAATAAATGCGTCTCTGATGCACTAAATAAGTGATTACCTTTATTTTAATCTCAAATGGGTTAGGCTACCTTTCTTTTTTGCTCACCAGGACTTTGTCCTTGATGATCTATTCAAGTCATGCGATTATTTTTGGAACATGATTGAAGAGTAAAAATGTTGAAATATGTGTTCACTCAAATTGCTTCTTAAGATTTGAAAAAGGTCTTATTAGTTTAGTAACCGAAAGCTGATATCATGATTCTTATAGATAAAATTATGCAAATTTTTGTTATCTCACACAGTGAGAGGAATATCATTTGATGATTTTTTTAGATATACATATATTAGTGCGAATTGGACTGTTATCAATGAGCGAATGACAATGATTTTTATTTCTTATGTACGAGCGAATTCTGAAAAGTAATTGAGCCTAATAAGTAATTTTGTTTTATTTCTTTAAAGAAACAGACCGTGAACAGTTCAATGAAATATTGAAAATTGCCAAGTGACTAAGAAACGAGAAACTTGTTCATTGTGTTATTTCAAACGTAAAATACGTGTTTTCCAGTAATCATACTTAATTAAAGGCTACCCTTTATATCTATAAAAGATGATAGTAATTCAAGCGTATCCGTTTTTTATCAAAGCAACGTTATAACATTGAGTTATTAGTTAATTAAGATACAAAGATGTCAGTATTCAATGAATCGTAACACTCATGACATATAACCTGTACAAACTCATTTGACATCGCGGAACGTTGTCACAATAATATATAATATATAAATTTGTTAATAGTCAATTGAATCCGTTATGATTTACGATCTTATACTTTCTTTAAACTATCATAAACTGCATCGAAGATATTTTTAACTGGTTATTTGTTTTTTACGATTCAAGAAACTTTAGTGGTAGACGGATTTGTTTATTTATAACCTTAAATATTCTTTAATATGTTAGCTTGGTGTATCATTTTATTAGGTTCTACTATAATATGCTTTTTTTTCATTTATGACGGATTTACTAAGAAATTGTCTAATGAAATTGTTTACTAATTCCAGATCTAATATTCCAATATATGTAAAACAAACCAGAAAATTACGTTTCTCAATATATTTAAAATATCTTTTTAATTTAAAAAATGCAGTTAAAATTTGTAATCTGTCAGGCTGATTTTGATATTCTGTATACAATAATGTTACATTGATACTGTGACTTAAAATTTGGAAATGTAATGTGATAAAAATTCAATGTGCGGAATTAAAAATCACATTAAAATAACTATAATATTTTGATTATCACAGATATCAATATTAAATTTTTATTCCCATATACTGCTAGGGTATCGTAAAATTGATTGTCCAATTTATCACATGTGTATGTTTCCAACATATTGAGAAAAAAAACTGTACAAACATTCAACAAAACTCGGATCACGTGACAAGATGATAAATAACTGCTGGATATATTAATTGAAAATTTCATTTTAAAAACGATAACCATGTAATCACTCGAAATCTTCGACACTTACACGAAATTCTGCAATAAAGCTACATTTCGTGCGTCACTAAGCACATTTACAGTAATTCATTATCATGGTATAGTTTTAACTTTTGAAAATCACCGCATGAGACAAAGCAGGTGCATATCACTGACAGTATAAAGTGACTGACTTAAAATTTTCAATAATGAAATAATTTAGCCACGTGGAGGCTGGAATAATTGATATGGATGCGTAAATAAATAAATAGAAACGTAAACGTTGAATGTAGAACGTAAGAACGAACGTAGAACGGTAACGTTGAAGTTGCCTTGTAAGGTGGATCCAAGGTGAATCAATCCGATAAAAAGCGTGAAAGGTCATAACCGATAACCGATAGGTGCTAAAGATACATTAACGACACGCGAACTACGTGAATCACGAAAGATTCAACCACACCTGGAAACGTCGGCTAGTCAATCTTTCCATCTACATTTATTGTCCAGAACACGTGGCTTCTATACAATGGAAAATTTATCATGTGAAGGACATCGCGTTTTTCAAATCAGAAACAACAATAATACTTGTCACGTTGTGACGAACGGTGTTGTGAATATCACGCGTGCAACAGTATAGGACTATGGATAGTACGCAACAATTATTGCTGTCAATTTTTAATTAAAAATTCCCATTACGTTACTAAAAAATCAAATTGAGAAATTGGCTATACTATAGCAGATTTTTTAAAAATTAAAATTAACAAATGGAATGAGAATAATGAATTGGAATTGGGTCCATTGATTGGATTTGATTTTATTCGATTTTTTACTCATATAATCTAATGCGAAGATAAAAAGGTGCTTTTATCTTTATTAAAAGATGTGATTGTGATCGAGGTAGCATGAAGAAATGTAAAGTGAAACTAAGTTTTTCTTTCTGTAGAAATACGTAGCAATGTTTTTCATTTAGTGGTAATATTATCTCTCATTATACTCTAAGGTATTCTGCACTATTTTTCTGTCTGTTGGAACTTCCGTTTAGACTTGTCACATGTCCGAACGTCGTAATTGGCACGCTGTCTTGGTTTTACTATTAGAAGCAACACGCAATTAGCCAGTATCCATAAGTGAGACGAAGTCATAAGTAGTATGTCTTTGGGAGAAAAAATTCTTGCGATTGTTACTGGTTCCTCTAAGTACCGAAATATTTGGAATATATTTTTTAAAATGCGTAATTCGAGTATAGAAAATTATTACAGAATACTATGAAATATGTAAAATGCACTTGCTTGAAAAGGATTGGAATGTATTATAACAATATTTCATATTTAAAACTAATTTGCTATGAAATTACCGAACCGATATGATTATTTTATTTTGTTTAAATTGGAAGTTTTATTTTTCCATCGAAATTAAATATTATTTTCAATGTAATGTATCCTATGCAACATCTTGCATTGATACGTTAGACATGCTTTACAATTCATGCACTGCCGCCTTCTCGATTACCTTTCCTGTTTTATAATGCTATTATGGTAAGATACGTTAATATACACTAAACGTATACCAAGAACTATTAAGACTTTTTTTAATGTCTACATTATCTCCATACTAGTAAAAGAAGCCAATAAGACCACCAGGAAATTTCATATAAAATTCTTAAGTACTGTCTATTTTTTCATAACTTTATATACATATACATACTATTATATAACAATATTTGCATCTTGAACACTTTAAAAAATAATTCTTATCGGGATTCGGTAATTAATAATGCAAAATCCTGCAATAATTCAGCGCACAATAAAAGTGTATCGAAAAGTGTAGAAAGCGAGAGTGAGAAATTTTATGTGACAAGATAGAAATAAGGCAATCAGTCAAAATAAAGCGTTCGTTTTATTTCGTGATAAGTGATTAGTTACAACTGAAAACGAGATGTTTCAAGATACAATTTCTTATGATTAATCTGACAATCATCAAGTCAATTGATTACACTTTCACCTCGAATGAAATCCTACTTAATCTTGTCGTGAGAAATACTTTGTGGGCGGAGCTTTACTCCATTCCATAAATTATGAAACTTCTGTATAATTTAAATGGTATCAATTTGGGGTCATAATATAACTTTTAAAAAATTTAACTCTTATATCTTTCAAAGCAATAGATTTTTGTCGACAATAAAACTTCTTTTTTGCTGTGGGAATTTTTTTCACTTGGAGATTTTTCAGAAGGAGTCATTTCAATATTCTCTAGCAATTTAGAATGACATTTCAAACGAATGACATTTCAATGACATTTCAATGACATTCAAACATGAATTAATTATAATTACACAACGTCCATTTTTGACACGTAACGGTGAAAACTGCTGTTATTATTAGGCTTTGAACATTAATTAAATAATTGAGGAGCTTTATCGAAAAAGGCGACAGGCGCTCGAAATGCGGTAAAACTGTTGTCCAAACTGGTGGAAAATACAGAGTATGAAATGTGGAAAACAAAAAATAGTTTGGACAATACTTTCACCGAATTTCCAGCGCCTGTCGCCTTTTTCGATAAAGGTCCTCAATTTCTATTTTTGTATAATGTAACCAACATCCTAAAATGTAAACCGTGTGTATCCAGTTGTTTATTACAGTTAGTGACCTCTCTTGAGGAATAGCAACTGATTACATGAAAAAAGAATAAAGAAGACAAACGTTAAAAGAAAGAGGTTAAAAAGACATTCTGTGAAGCATGAGACTGTGAAAAAGAGAATTTACAATGATTGAGAAAAAGTGTTAGTCAATTATGTGAAAAGGCCGACCAAGCCCTAACGACCGTCAATTCTTAATGGAGCGCGTGTCATTAATGACTGTAACGGCGATTAAAAATGCGATTATCCGGAAAAGGGATGGAAAGGGAGAGGAAAACGGAAAAGAAATCGTAGCCAATAATCTGTGGCGTAGCCGTTCGGCTCTGAATAATTTTGACGATGCTTATAACGTGGACTTTCTTTTTTCTAGTTTTTTCTTTGAACTTTTTCATTTTCTCCTATTTCTTTATCTTTTTGGGCATCCAAATTTAATTCTTTTATAAAAGTCGAAATTTTATATTTACATTATCCTTCTTTTTACTTACTCGATAGTATTTATTCGTCACTAACTAAAATGAAATTTAAAATATGTCAAACTGATAAGGTGCTATGCTCAATTTGGTTATCCCTGAAATGAAAGTGAAATTAGACTTGTCATATTTCAATAACGCATTTACCTTAAGAGCAACAGTATGTTAAAAAAAAAGGCATGAACAATGTTTAATGTAAAATCTGACAGCTGAAAGTCATTGGATTCTTTTCAGCTCTCTAAATTTTTTCACCAGGTTTCTAACAACTACAAGAGTCATAAGAATCTCAAAGATACTTAAATAACTATGTATAGCTGCTTGTATATAGATTATGTCTAACCGCCATATGAGTGGCGGTTTATAACATTATATACATATACATACATATATAACATTATAACTCATAAATCTCGTTCATTCATAAACATCGTTCATTTTTTATTAAATATAAATAATATATTTAATGCATAAATATCGCGTATAGCTATGGAAATTCGGTATAATGTCATATTGAAATTCTAACATAAGTAGTTCTAGTCTTAACATATATTTCCGTAACGCCAGTGAAATCTTCAATAGAGCAAATTGTATTATGCTTGAAATAGCTAAAAAAAAATTTCCCAATAAAATGCGCTTATCTAATCTACCACCGTGTACGCTTAATTGATCAAATATGTTATATTTTCTTGATCGATTCCATTGATTCGTATAACATTCTCTCAATATCAACTTTCAAAATGAAAATAACATTCTTTCCCGGAAGAACACGTTACATGACGTAACAGATTACGCAACCCACTTCCGATACAACAACTTGATAAGATAATTGCTTCCCCCTTCTTTCTCTTTGTTTCTTTTCTTTTTGTCATAAAAAGTCTTTTGTAAACTATACTTGGACGATACGTATCCTGAAATCTGTGATCGGATTTTTCACTCACTTTTCATTTTTTTCAAATTTGAGTCCCCCCATCGTCACCCTCTCGAATGAGGGGCATCATCTCTTTTACTTCAAGTGGACCTAAGGACCTTTACTTTATTGCTTTCGATATGTCAAAAAGGCACATCGAACTCGTAGACCGTATAAATGCTTAAAACCCTCGGCTTAAAATAAAATTTGTATACATTATAACAAAAATAAAATTTCATTTCCTACTCTTTAGTACGATTCACTATTGGTAGAAAGATTTAGTATTGAAAAACTAGGGTTTCACATTTTTTCGATGCAATAACCAAAAAAGGCGCGATTATAATAGAAGTTCCTTTGTATGCTAATATTATGGCGCAGCTGCGTATGATTCTTCATGCAACGTACACGCGAATCCCTTCCCACGTGCGAACGTCTAATAACCCAGCGGTTTGGATCTCCCGCAATTTTATTCTCCAAGAAACACTCGTATCGTCGACAGATCTGCCCCCTTTTTATATTCCTTGTTAGCCGTGGGAACGTATAAACGCTTACGCGAAAGATGACGGCATCCTGGTTTCGTTTCACTGATTTTATTTAGAGAGCAATCGTAGTTAACATTAACAGCCATAATTTTTATGGGGCGAGAACAATTAGCGATAGGATCACAATTCAACAGATTTATTTCGCTGAAATTACATATCCTTTATACAGAGTTATTCAAGGGTTTTGCACAGCCTGAAGGTAATTCTACCATAGTATTTATAAAAACGGAGTAACTTCAGTTGATACAACATTTCTAAATAGCTCTGTATATACGAAGCTATTAGTGACCCACACTACCGAAGACCACGCTCGGGTTGTACACTATGAGATTTCATTCTTTGGCAGATGGCATTGAAACATGAAGTGTAAAGAAAAAAAACGTAAAACAAACGGCCAGGCGTTGTATGTTCAGTGCAGATCACCAATAATCAATTGAAATTGTTACCTAAAATTGGCTTTCCCGTAAAAATGAAGCATGATTAAAAGAAAACCTACTTGGACTTATATAGAACCTGCCTTTGAACTGTTCGTGTCTTTACAAGGTTCTGAATGTTTCTGACGGCTACTTCGTTTTCCTTTATCATTGCAGCAATCATCGTTTGCAATAATTGTACATAAAATCAAAATACGAGACGAATCGTCGCATAATGTAGATTTGATATGTGATGATATTACAAACTGTATAAGCGCCATATTGTCACTTAACAAGCAGAATGCAGTTGATCTAGTGTTCAAGACACGAAGGTTAACAATCCTGCGACACAAGTAGACATTAATAAATTCAACGACGCAAAGGACGTTAATTTTCCTTCGTGGTCTCGTGAAAATAGCTGTAGTAGATGGCCAGTAGACAGATGGACAGGTAGACAAATTAGGGAGGGTATGGTCGATAAAGGAAATGAATGTCTATGTGAGAAAGCGTGGGGAATTCGGCAGGCTGCCAATTCATAAAATTTTTGGAATTTTGGTTCATCTACAGATAATCTATAACAAACTGCTTTTACTCATTCCTTGTTGGTTAATCATGTTCGTTCGTTCATAAAATAGTTGTATGATTTTTGTACTTGAAAACCGGTTTTCGTTACCGCTCGACGAATACAGTTGAGAGTATACGCAATGCCTGGTTCCGGTTTTACCAGTTGACTGTCCAGGAGCAAAAACCCGAGCAAGGGAAAACATTTTGTGCGCGCACGTTGAATTTGTCATTTTGAAGTTTACTGTAAGTTGCCACGTGACCAAGTTTCAATGGGATTTCGAATTCAGGTTCGACTTGTTCTAATCAATTTCGATTACCGTCCACTCTATGAAGTGTTTAAAACGGTTTAATTGTGAAACTTCGACGTTCCATTCTGTGAAAATCATATACGATTTCATTGGCACATAATATATGTTATTAGTTAATATTCACGGTGCTAACGAAGAAGACATGTAATACTTAAATCAATTGAATGCACTTTACACATGTTCCTGTATAACCTGAGCAGACTATCATGAGGCACGCGGTAAATGGAACTCATGGTATTAAAAAATTGTATAATAAAATAATATTTTGGATACCGAATTTTGAAGAATATGAGTAATACCATAGAGTAACAGGAATGTAATCAAATGAATATTTAAAAATCAATTATTAAAAATATTCACACAGCATTCGGTTTTACGAGAATTTATAAGGAACAATAACATCACTCGAATATAGTATTTTTAACAATAAATAATGGATATTTTTTTAAATTTATTAAATCGTCTTATAAATAATATTACTAAAATATCATATCGTGTTGGTCGCAAACAAATTTAACATATTTAATGCATTATTCTTTATTACATTATCAAACACAGGTTTCTATAGAAAGACTTTCCAATCAGGTTTGCATAAATATTTCGCATATATTTTAATCATGGATTGTTAAATGGCCTTTTGTACATGCATTCGCCAGCACGCCCACCTAATAATGATAGATCGACTGTTTGACGTCCTTTTTGTATCGTATCCAATTAG
Source organism: Calameuta idolon (assembly GCA_030142285.1). NCBI lineage: Eukaryota > Metazoa > Arthropoda > Insecta > Hymenoptera > Cephidae > Calameuta > Calameuta idolon. Next base: position 1,339,237 of record JARQSV010000516.1, on the reverse strand, counting down.
TTGTACCAGAAAATAAATTTCCGAGTTTCTAATACGTGAACTAGGCGATAGAATTATATATTATATTCGGCGTCTACTTTAGATGAACCTATTACTTTTCATTCCCATTCATTTGAAACTTGTACCATTAAAAGTACATCAAATTCAATAGGATCAATATAAATTAGGAGTCGATATTATCGTTATATGAATATTGAGTTATTTAGATCTCTCTCGAATGTCTCTCTTCGTTCATTCGCCAAGGTTAATATTACGATAAAAATGACAGAAGAATAAAAAAAGTAATGAAATCACTGTTACTTACACTAATATTAAATTGGCACATCAGTGAAAAAAATATTGGCGAAGTTTATTAATAAGCCATTAAAACTTCAGTATTATATTATACGTAAGCAAAAGTATATATTTCTTTGTTAACATTGTTATTACTAAATAACTGTAGTTATTCAGTATGTTTATCAGTTATAAATAATTACCTTACCCTTTCGTTGTCAAATTGATGCTAATTCGCACTATTTCCTTGTATATTTTCTGGGTGAAGAAAATAAATGTGATAACGAAGGGTAATACACTTGAGCAATACTATTATTATTGTAGAGATAATACTGAAGATATAGTGCTAAAATCCAATACTTTTTTTAGATACGTTAAAACTACATTTCTGCGAGATAGAGAAATTTTGCTATTTTAAAGTCACTTTATATTCTATATTTTACAAGTTACTTGTGGATTTTTGGTAGTTGTAATGCTCATATTTAGAGAGCGACGACGAATACGACGAATATATCGTAGCTAACTGGCAATTTTTACTGTTTCTGATTATTATTAGCAATTAAAATCATTTTATTAGTACAAAACGAAAAGTCTCGGGGAACGGAGAGTCGTATTTTTCAGAAACTTGTTACGTATCAAAATGATACGGAACCATATTCTAAATGCGACATCCTTTAAAACTAAAAGCTTCCTCAATATAAATTTCAGCTAACTAATTAAAATGAACCAATTCAATATGCAAATCGCCGATTTAGCTTGACCCACCACTTGATTCAATCTCAATTTAAAATTAGAGCTCTCACTGACCGCAAAATATAACATTAAAATTGTAATATTTTTATTGCATTTGATACATTGATCCATTAAAAATTATCATACGAAATTTAACTAACGTGAATGTAGATCTTGATGTATACTATTCTCATCTTAACATTAAACACATACTGAATAAAATAAAACGAATTATCTTGAATTTCATTTACATGTGTACATTCACTGCAAAATTAAATGACAACGCTTAACCCTTTCCCTACTAATTTAATATTTTTAATTTTTTAAATATTTTGAAATTGGGTGAATAACGCGCTACATTAACCCAAATCCCACTTGCAAAATATTTGCAGTCCTTGTGACATATGTGTCCCGTTAGTAACAAAAGGAATAAAAACAGTATAAATATTGCTTAGTTTAATACTTAAAAATTCTCTGAACACTCGAAAAAAAGTTTTTAATGCTATTTAAACCTTTGTAAGTAATGACAGCACATAACGGTACGACCAAAAAGTGTAAACGTCGTCTCTTACTAACCTTACATGATGTAACACAACATAATACGACCTGAACTCAGATCTTAACTATATCTATCTAACTTTGTTTTTAATTTTTATGAACCGCTATTCAAAGAAACCTGCGACTTACGCAACAATGGAATATTTGAAACTCGAAGAAGTCACGTGAAATATGTTGTTCCAAGAGACTTTGTATATTCCAATTAATTTCTTTCCTCTGATGTCTCACCGGGTCAATGGTGCCAACGACACCAAAAGAATTTCGTGACATTGATTCAAATTTCATCAACGTTTTTGGAAGCCCACCTTTCACATATGGCGATCTCTTTTCGTCAGTAGCTAAATAATTTTTAATCGTGACTTCAGAACTCGGTCAAAGATCGGTCATCGTCACTGGTGACAGTAACCCACTCTGTATATATTACTCAAGTATGAATCTTACCTCCTTTTGCCGCGCCATCGGTTCTTCACCAATTTACAGTTCTTTATTTCTTCTTTACAATGTTTCCAAGCATTCAACTAAATTTATGGAAAGCGCGAGGCAAATAGAATCTGTGGTAATTCTCCACTTTCAATCATTGGGATGTAAAATCAAATCATCAAGCACAGAACGTGCCTGGGATCAATAAAAAGTATACCACTTATTATTGTTTCATACGTGAAAGTCTTGAAATCATGCATAAGTGTCAAGTACTTAAGTCGTCATCATCATCGAGAGGTCATTACTAGGCTCAAGATTTCTAGTATTTACAGACTTTTGACAAATAGAATTATGCTCCAATATTAAACTATATCTTCAAATTTTAACTTTATTCGCTATATTTCACCTTCTTGATTCATCTTTGTTTTCATTATCAGTAGTGTAATTAAATTAATCGTGGTTGATTTAAAAAATTCGATGCTAACTGCAGGTTGAAAGTAATTTTGTGGAGTTTCTGAATAATAATAAATCGTCACTGATCTCTCGGATCATGAGTTCGAATTAGGTATTAGTGATAACTAATTGTAAGTTTTTCTTAATGCGAATATATACTGTATGTTGCACGAGGGATGTTGAAACACATGTTGTTCACATTGAGAGTCATAAGAAGTTGGCCTGCCAACTTACATTTTTGTCGTGGGTAAAATGTTACTAGAATCAACCAAAAATTAGACTAATAGGATTTCCTCCCGACTCTGTAATGAACAAAGTTCCCACGAAGTATATAGAGCAATGATATCGTATTCTAGCATACAGAGAACATAACGCATGCTTTATAGCATCCGTTACGAATGTAGGCTTTTCGTATTACTGTAATACAAAGAATTTAATTTTATGTCATTCGAAGATTTTTTTAAATATCTTCAGTGACACCGATGGCTAGTTTAGAAAAATTATTTTCGCATAAGAAATGCTGGATATAGAAGTAAATTTTTCAAATATGCTTATCAATTTTTGTTACTTTGTTTAACTCTTATTAGTCTGTGTGGCATTACTGACATCATATACTGCGATGAATCTCTCGGACTGACATAAAATTTAAATAATTTTTTACTTCAATTATTTTTTGTTCTAATATAAACGAACTTATGGACGATGAAACTACATACTTTATACATACGTGTTAAGGAGTTATACATATAGTAGTGCAAAATCGGAATAAGCCTTTGAGACTCATTCCAGGGTGATTAGGGTTAGGAAATCATTTCCTTCACTGTTTACATTGTTGAATTTAAAGTAACAAAGAAATTCTAAACACATAGAACATGTAGAAATACCTGGATATCAGAAATTGTAAAATGAGATTGTAGCGTGGACAATAAAAACGTTAATATCGAGTCCGAGATTGGCAAAGCGAATGAAAGTTTTATAACAGTTTGACGCTCCGCATACATACTTTAATTTATCTTTCTTCACTTGCAGCATTCAATCCATTTTGCCTTATTACGAGAATATTGCATCAGTGCTGTCCAGCGGTAATAACGCGAGAAGAATATTACAAATGTACGACGAAAATGGGAATTTCATCTATTTCCACTTGCCAAAATCACACGCGAAATCATCTTAAAGATCGAATCATTAAAGTTCAAAGCGAAACAGTTCGAAGGCATTGATAATTATTTTTCTAGCATAGTGTAACTGACCATTGAAAATTTCACAAAGTTCCATTGAAAATCGATCTCTTTGTTCAGCCAAATCATAATGACCCTTGTAACTGTGTCGCGAACATAAACAGAAATCTGTATAAAAATTGTCATTGTTCGCGTACTACACATTCTGTTCGTATCTATTGATGCCACGCATTGCACCGTTACGCCGTCACGGTAAGAAGACCAAACCACCGGAACCGTACGCATCACATCGGGAGAACGCCCTCTTCTTTATGCTCTTCTTCTACTCGTGTTCGCGTAAACTGTAAGTGCTAACATAACGCGACATCGTTAAACCGTCGGCAAATACGAATCTGTGAAAAACTTGGTTAGTCTCTTCACGATAATTTATCTCGATACACCGAATTTTCTATCGAGATTTTAACCAAGATTATTTTACGTTGCACGTCACCCCAATATTTGTTCCCAGAACAATTTGTGATTCTCCCGTGAATTATTCGGAATTACCGATTTTATTTATCTGTCTTCCATTCAGCACATCTTTGCCGGAAGAAACGTCGTTCATTATTTCACGTTTCGTTCTATCTTTTGTCATAGTGGCTCTTGCTAGATGAGAACAATAGTCCGGACGACTGAACCACAACCAAAAGTTTCTCCTATCGATCTCCCGAGCGCATGAAAAAAGTTTCACGATAGCACATCCATTGCATCGAGAAAGTCTATCGACAAGATCGTTCTTTCGATTTTCTTACGACGAACAACTACGGACGTCAAGGGATTTCGCAACTATTTGAGTCGTCTTGTCAATCCGCAAGTGTTTTTCCGAAATGGGAGAATTTATGCCAAGTGAAAACACGTGTACCGTTCTAATCATTTATAAGGATACTTGATGTCACGATTTCACAGCGACGTAAATAATTCTATCTAATTTCAAAGATATTCTGTCAACTTAGGAAAATTTAGTGCTATTATATGTTTTGACATCGATGTAAACAGTGACTTTTTCTTCACTTACACTGGATATAGTGTTTATTATTTTTATACTTCTTTTCTTGTATGGACTTAATGACTGTGTTGGAATCTGTTATCATAATGATTACTATAAACATTTAATTGAGCTTGACAGTAATTTCGAAACAGGCGGAGCAAACGACAGAAAATGGAAAGTCGCCACAGAGGCAGTTTACTTTCAAACAATTATTTTATCAGTCACCATGTGTCCGAGTCACACGAGAGATTTACGTGTGTTCACGCGTCACTCTGTTACGCTTTTCTCCGTGTGCCTGCTGCCACACGACGTGAATTTCAATTCTCGTTGATGAGCGTCTTCTTACTTTACAAAATTTACCGAAAATTATGAAAATTGTACGTAAAACTTGAAATTGTTTTAGTATCATGCCATAATTAGTAAATTTGCACTTTGCAATTCCTTTGGATACTGACAGTTCTTATTTCGTATTATTAAAATTCAGTACTGTGTCAATAGAAATTGTCAACGGACATCGGTAACTCGGTACAGAATATTGCAAGTTAATAATTTTTTATTTTTATAGTCAATCAGGGAGTAGATGTGTCCGAGACACCTGAACTCGATGCTTTACAAATGAAGAACAAAATCGCGTGACCGTTCCGGGTTATTATTAAAGGATGTAAGTTGGTTGGTTGGCACTATCCATAGGTCATTGATGTCCCTTATAGGATGTAATGTCATTTTCACCAGTGGCATCGTTTTAAACGAGAAGCCTTTACGTTTCGTACTTGGAGACTTACGATTAGAGTCTCAGAATGCATAAAGACAAAAGTATTGTCCAGAGTTTTGGCACGCCTGATTCTAATAAGCCGTGACATTACCTTCGCAAGTGGAACTTTAAGCCGATTTCCCATGAGGCTTCTTCGCTCTAATTCCCCGAGTGAGCACGTGAATAGATCTTCTTTGGATGGATTATTGGTTCTAGCTTTAAACCAAAAAATCCGTTCTTCGATTCCATTTTACGATAACTTTCCAATTGGATACGGTAAAATTTTACCTGAACTCGCACGGAAAGAGATTTGCAATCGATTATCAATCTTTAACACCTTTAATCTAAGATTTTCATTAACCGATTTATCGACTGGAAAATCGTTTTCATGTAAACCATACCGTTCTGAAGGCATTCGCCTAATATCTGCAGCAGGATCTTTATGACAGAACACTATTCGCCGCTTAACGATCAGAGAAATCGATCGATCGGTTTGGCAATTGAAAATTCGCAAAAACAATGATTTTCATTGAAATTAATGTAATTTGTAATGTTTCCCATTTCTCAACGTTATTATTCAATAGATCTTTCGTTGACCTTCTAAGGCTCTTAAATAAGTGCCGATCATATGATCCATCAAGCGACTCGATTTTTCGGTTTCACTTGAACGTGCGCAATATTTCGGTCGTTTTATTTTTTCCTATACGTCTTCCTTTATCGTTAACCTGAAAACTGCGACTCGGATAAAAGATTCTCTCCGCTTAACCGCTTCACTCGACTAGAAAATTACTTCCCATCGCAAGCCTTAATCTATTCTTATGATACAATAAAATGCGTTGGACACTGTCATTTCATAGATAATACACCTAGGTTCGATCAGTCTCGTTCCTGCTCACTCGTTCCAATTATACGGTTATTTAGCGAGGTGAGATTTTTTTTAAACATGTTCAACTGTGATGGGATGGCATCTGAAACCTGGTTGTTCGGTGTTGGACGACTTTTATGATTTAAAGAGCCATTAGGCTTAATCACCACATATAAAAATTTTAATTATTTTTTACACGCATATATCATTATTTATATACTTTTCATTTAATTGTTATAAAGGATTTACCATATTTCTCTTTTTTTTTATAAGACAAGGCAATTCAATACAATCTAGGCTTAGATTAACGCTCCTTTGTATGAATCTATTATTATTTGTTTTATCGCGCTATTAAAACGATATTAGTGCAATTCGATATATCATTTGTATATATATAGTTAGCCATTTTAAATATCGCATAATTTGATCACGTATTTAAGCAATTCAATTCACACACGTCACGAAATTAAAAAATGGTAATGTATTCTTTTTTTTATCGACATTGGCATATGAATACGTGCCAATGCTTATACGTAAAAATGAATCAACTTATGTCTGAAATAAACCTTTCGCCTCTTATCAAATTATTTGAAATTAGTTTTCGTACTTATTAACGACTAAACTTTTATACTTGAAGGGATTACGTCGATTTGTAATTGTGCGAACCAAGGGACTCGGTGAAGTCCCACGCAAAGTTCACTGTAAGAAACTCATGCAGAATACTCGCACTCGTCACGGAAAAATAATTTCATAAGCAGTACATCTTAATTACTAGAACTGATAATTATAGCATTCAAGTATAAATGTCTAACTCAATGCCTCATCTCGATACGTCGTGCAAAACCACGAGTGGCTTCCGTACTTCTAAGGATTCCGTCAGTGGCGTAGAATGTTAGAAACTTCGAGTTTAAAATAACAAGATGTATTACATTTCACATAATGTAAAATTATTTTATTTGAGATGCGAACTTCACAGTATATTATAATAGTAGAATACAAAGGTGAAATGCCAACGAAGAACAGGAGTTTAGCATTCTGTATCAAGAGAAATTGAAGTATCGAAAAAGAAATATTGTTAATTTTTTTTTCATGTTATGCTTGTATCATGCATATTCATTGATATATTTAAAAAAGATGTAATAAGTGGAAATACAATAATATAATATTATAATACGTGTAAACTTAATTATTTATGTCTTTTAAATATAATTTCATTCCGTCGTTACAAAATTTTGTACGAATTTTATCATTTTTAAACACCGCACAATTTATATTCCTACCTTGGCAGCCCCACTCAGAATAATACACGTAATAAATGGAAGAAACTTAATGAAGAAATACGGTGGGCGTTTGACAGTATAAGTCGCGAGTAATTTGTGATACTTGGTAGCGGAATTATTGGACACTTGAAAACAGTCACGAACACCTCTAAGACGAGCCACTGCGCCGGCCTTATACACTAATTCCATTAGGGGTTAAGAGATATCTGGTTAGTAAATGCACGAACCAGTCCGATTTCACAGCTGGTCTGGTGAACAGTGTTCATAGTTGTTTGCAATGAGAATTTAATCTAAGAAGAATCCTTCATAAGTAATAGGAACTGCAGTTTTACACATGATGGGCGACATTATTGGTTTGTAAAACGTTTGTAAATAAAAGCTGAAATTTATGGGTATAAGTTACTTTCGGGATAAAGTATTTTGATATAAAACGCTGTCAATAATCGATCTTAAAATTCATTTTCGATTGATCGATATTTCATAAGCTTTGTGATATTCTGGAAATCAGTTCTCTATTACATATTCATTATTGTAGTCAAATTGCGATATTATTAGTATTTGATGAAAAATATAGGATCCATTTGTCCAATTCATTGTTTATGTATAACGTTCTATAGAAAAGTAAGGTATTTTTATGCAAACAATAGTAGAAAACAAGTCTGTAATGAATATCAGATTTCTATTTTCTCTTAATTCTAGAATATTATTAACTTTTGTAATGCGAACAACTGAGGAATTAATTGTGACGGCAAGTTTTCGAACTGCAGTCAACCACAACTTTCTATGAAACGGGATCTCTAAACCACAAAGTCTGTATCTCAGTCTAGGTCTGGTCAGCTTAATATGAATCGATAAGAGAAGAGCCGTATTGATCGAAGTATGCATAAGTCTTCTCACATTGTCGAGACTTTATTTTTTATTAAGTCTAAGTTTGCGATTTCTATTACGCACTTATCTCGAATTTAATTTATTTTTAAAAATGTCATTGCGTAATGGTAAAAAACTGTCAAACAAAATCAAAGTTCTTTATTGTTTGTCAAGAGATCACAAAAAAGATTGCATGATTGCAAAATATATAGGCGATTTTGATAAAACTTCATTCTTGTTATACAATTGAAATTTACGTAATTGTTCGAAAGATATGTTTCAACGAACACAGAAGTAAACGCTAAGATAATAAAAAGAAAAATAACGTAATCATTTTTACACGAGACGTCCAAAAAAACTTTCTTTTTACATTTTTATTCTTTGAAAATGCAATATACTAAGAAAAAGAAATTATTTTTCGGCTACAGTTAATTCAATTTCCATTTTTAATTGCTTTTTACAGAAATGACTGGCGGTGGGACTAACATGGCGTATCACGGTCTGAGCCAACACATAAATTTCGATGTGATTCCAGATCCGGATGATCGTTTTAGTTTAGAAGAATTAATTGGCGAAGGGACTTACGGAGAAGTTTATTCAGCGCGCGATAAGCAAAGTGAAAATCGAGTTGCCATTAAAATTTTGGAAAATGTTGCTGACAACATCGAAGAAATCGAAGAGGAATTTCTTGTTCTCCGTGATCTCAGCTTGCATCCCAACATTCCATTGTTTCATGGTTTGTTCTTGAAAAGAGCCAAACCCAATCAAGAGGAGGATCAATTGTGGTTCGTCATGGAGGTAAGAAAATGTTTCTCTCCTTCTCATACTCGACGAGTTGACTTTGTCAAACGGGAGTAATTGTTGTGGTTTTCATTGGACGGTAATTGAAAATAAGATTTAATGGGTTTAGGTCGCGTTTAGTACTCCATCAAATCAGTCTTATCATAACGTACTGAACGAGTTTAGAAAGCATTCAAGTGTTTGCGTTTTATGCTTCTTGTTTATAATTAGCGTTATTCGGAAGAATATATTTTTTTGATTCAAACAATCCTTTTCTTCATACTTTATTAAGTAACATAAAAATAAAACAAAATCTCACAATGTCTCAATTTATTTCACGGTATCTCGTGTATCCACTATAGTATGTACACCCTTTCGAATATTATTAAAAGTGCACGGTTAATAAATATTTCTATAATTTAATTATAATTAAAATTTGTAAATTTACAATTTTGCAATATAATATTTCTATACGTATCAAACGAATATTTTCAATAGTATTTGGTACTGATATAACGTATAATATATAAGCACATTTCGTTTGTAATTCTTAACCTAATTAATTGCAGCTTTGCACTGGCGGTTCTGTCACGGATTTAGTACAAGGATTAAAGAAGAGAGGCAAACGTTTAACCGATGACCAGATCGCATACATAATCAGGGAAACTTGTGAAGCTTTGATATACTTGCACAGTAACCATTGCATGCATCGTGACGTCAAGGGACACAATATTTTATTAACAGAAGATGCTCACTTGAAACTCGTTGATTTCGGTGTCTCCTCACATCTGGCAGCCACATTGGCCAGACGAAACACTTCCGTCGGTACACCATATTGGATGGCACCTGAGGTAACTAATCATCGTAGCCATCACTATCCCTATCTCCGACGATACATTTTTTAAACTTATTCCTAATATTTACAACAATAATAAAGTGCCAAATTAACATTTCCTTTTTTCATTGAAACGCATAGACGAATCATTAAAATCATTTTGTCAATTCTCCTGAGACACTTTGAGTTCGTTAACATCTACTAATTATATGATTTCTTGACAACCAACAATTTAAAAAATGTTGCGCATAACGTTCGGTAGAAAAAAAAAGTGTTGCGTAATTAAAATTATTGATATCGTCAGGTAATAGCTTGCGAGCAGCAATTAGATTCTTCGTACGATTCTCGCTGTGATATTTGGTCCGTTGGAATCACCACCATCGAATTGGCTGAAGGAGATCCACCACTGTCGGAATTGCATCCGATGCGCGCTCTCTTTCAAATTCCCCGAAATCCACCGCCAGCCTTGAGAAATCCGGATATGTACTCCCCGGAATTGTCAGACTTTATAGCAGAATGTTTGGTGAAGGACATGGAGCACAGACCATTCGCAAGCGAATTGCGCGAGCATCCGTTGCTTATGAACATTGAGCCAATTGTCGAAAAAATACGGGAGGAATTGAGAGAGGAGATTCGTAAACAAAGGTCAGATGGGAGGGTTCATAGGCAACCGGAAGTCACTACCAAGCACGGAAAACTTAAAACGGATCGTAAGACTCGACCCGAGAAGATGTACATGGATGATCTCGCTGCGCTTGATTTATTGTCAGAGGAAGCCATTGTGGAGCAACTTCAGAACAGATATGAGCAAACGCAGATTTACACGTACATCGGCGATATACTTGTTGCCGTTAATCCATTTGCAAATCTGGGACTCTATACAGGAATCGTGAGTAATATTCTCTTCTTATTTTATGCAACACTGGAATTTTATGTTATTTATAACTTGGTTTGTATGTGGAATAAAATCTGCAAGTTCGTGTAAAGCATGAGTGACAACATTTATTCGGCATCGTATCAAGGTTTAAGATGTAAAGCTGTGTATTTTTAATTGAGATATCACGAGTACCATTTTTCATGCAGTTTGATATTGTTTACGCAATAAAGGAACTGTCAGACGTCGGTTCTAATTGTCGGGACTACCCTTATGTTAAACGCCTCGCAGTCTGACGCCGCGTTTGGAAAACAAAGAGAGTCTGCCAAACGAATGAATAGTGCATAAGAATGTAAATGTATTTTCTTGGTAGAGACATTGACGCTATGATAAATTTTTTAGTTTGAAACTGCATTATCTTACTGAACTGTTTTGGTGGGTCATTATAACGGCATTGCAAAACGAATTAATGTTCTTTGAGAGTCGATAACGTCAATATTAAATAATGATACTTTTTACTATGCGAATAGATGTTACAAGAAGTAACGAAATAACTCCTTGAAGATGAAGAAATTGAATGACGTAAAAGTTCATTCATCCGTAATAGTGTTTCTCTTGAAAAAGAAAAAGTACTGGGTAATGCAGCAATGTTTCGAAAATAAGTAAATATATTAATACAGCTCTTGCGATAAATTGCTCGCAATAAAAAAGGATTGTACGACATAGGCTCTTTCGAATTTCAATTAATTTTCGTTGATAGGGTTAAACGTGATTATTTGTGTATAAAAGTTTGAAAAAATTTACGTTTTCAATATTTTTTAATATTTTTTTTTTCAGGAACAAAGACGCTACAAAGGTCAAGCGAGATCGGACAATCCGCCACACATATTTGCAGTAGCCGATGCAGCTTATCAGGCGTTACTTCATCAGAGGCAAAATCAAGCAATTGTGATAAGCGGAGAATCCGGCGCAGGGAAAACTGAAAGTGCGAATTTACTTTTGAAGCAATTGGTATATTTAAGTAAAGCTCCAAACCGTAATCTTGAAGAGAGAATTCTTCAAATAAATCCAATAATGGAAGCTTTTGGCAATGCCACTACCGGAATCAATGCGAATTCCTCGAGATTTGGAAAGTACCTCGACCTAACCATGACCAAAGGTGGAAAGGTCACAGGTGCCAGAATTGCCGTTTATCTGCTTGAACAGTCACGCGTGGTTGCTCAAGCTGAGTAAGTACAAAAAGAATATAAACAAAAACTTTTGTTTCTCATTTTCCTATATTCGCTATACAAATAATTATACGGGGATAAAATAATTTCTGAAACACTCTATTTTGAAAATCAATTTTATTTGCAGCGGGGAGAGAAATTTTCATATTTTCTATTATATGTATGATGGACTCGAAGCGGACAACCGACTTGAAGAATTTCACTTGGACAGCACGTTGAGAAAACGTCATCGATTTTTGGCTGATCATAGCCACACTTCTCAAACACACATAGATAAGTTTCAACAATTGAAAGTTGGGTTTAAAGTTTTGGGCTTCCAAGACGGAGAAGTCGATACGGTTTATGGTGTCTTAGCTGCCATACTTCATCTTGGCGATATCGAATTTGGCGAAGTAGCCACTGAAGATAATACAGATAACAAAAGCCGAGTGATCGACATGGCTCCACTTTACAGAGGTAAGTCTTACAACGTTTTTGGCCCGAGTGGAAGTTAATGAAACAAAAATCAAATTTCGATACTTATATCTTGACAGTTTAAAAAAATATTTCCTTTCAAATATATTTCAATTAAATTATGATCACTTTTTGCGTTGAATTTAAATATTTCTTTCACATTATATTAAAACATATTTATGGTATTTCTCTAGTATCTAAGTTATTAGGAATCGAAACCAACGATCTTCTCGAAGCATTGACGTCGAATTCAGTGGTAACCAGAGGAGAAACTATAACAAGAAATAATACTGTGACCGAAGCCTGTGCAGCAAGAGATGCCATGGCTAAAGGACTTTATGGAAGATTATTCGATTGGATGGTCAATCAGATCAATTGTTTGCTAAGCTTTAATCGGTCACCGAACTACGAACCATTGGCTATTGGTCTTCTCGATATCTTTGGCTTTGAAAACTTCCCGAGAAATTCATTCGAGCAGTTGTGCATAAATATTGCTAACGAACAGATTCAGTATTACTTTAATCAGCACATTTTTACTTGGGAACAACAAGAATACATGGCAGAAGGCATTCCTGTAGATTTAGTCGAATTTTCGGACAACAGACCAGTCCTGGACATGTTATTAAGCAAACCAATGGGATTACTGGCTTTACTGGATGAAGAAAGTCGTTTTCCTAGAGCCACTGATAGATCTCTTATCGGTAATAACATTATTTTAATAATAATGGTCGAATGAATGAACTCATAATAATAATGATCTTTAGTTCTGTATGTAAATGATAGATGATCATGTCCTTTTTTTTCTCGTTACAGAAAAATTTCATAGTAACATCAAGTCGAAATTTTACGTTCGTCCAAAATCTGATGCAATCTGTTTTGCAATCCATCACTTTGCTGGTCGTGTGGTGTATCAAGCAGATGGCTTTTTAGAAAAGAATAGAAACTTCCTGCCACCGGAAGTAATTCAATTGGCACGTCAATCGCAGTTTGACATGGTTCGATTCCTATTTCAGTGCCCAATCACGAAAACGGGTAATTTGTACTCAGCCGTCCATGACACGGGTTCCAGAAAAATATCACAATGTAATCAAAATACAAAGGTGAGCTGGAAAATCAAATTCTTAATGCTCTGAATGCTGTATACTCAAAATCATTTATTTTTTAATACACGTACAATTTTATAAATTATAATGCAGAGTGCCTCGATAGGATTTACAAATTCTGTTATTGAAATTTATATGGTTTTTCACATATTATGCGAATATATTGTTTTTATTATATCTATAAGTTAAATATACTATATCTTTATTAACTATCCTAACTATATTTATTTTTTTATTAACAAATAAGAATTGTAATCTTATGAGTTATGTTCTAATAGGAATTACGTTCAAAAAGAATTCTAGTCTTATAAATTTCCAAAATCCTCAGGAACGTTACTCAAGTCGTGGTTTGGCTTCGCAATCGAGAGCTCAGCAAACTGTAGCAACATATTTCCGTTATTCATTGATGGATCTTCTGCAAAAAATGGTATCAGGCTCACCACAGTTTGTTAGATGCATCAAACCCAATGACTCACGGAGCCCAAGATTCTTTGACAAGGACAAAGTTATAAAACAACTAAGATACACTGGAGTATTAGAGACAATAAGGATCAGACAAAATGGATTTTCTCACCGAATACCGTTTAACGAATTTCTTAAAAGGTTTGTATATTTCGCTTATACAAATTATTATTAATTATATCAAAATAGGATTCCAGTAACTGTAGTACTCAAATTCAACCAGCATCCTTCATGACTAGATGAATCGCATACGAATTTCGATCTGCTTTGCTCTCGATAACAAATTCAATTTATTTACATCAATATTGCTTTTTTGTAGTACAAATCTTATCAAGAACCCTTATCAATTCATACACCGATTAAAATATATTGTCTCAAAGTATATTATAAATTATATTTCTGTTACTTTCGCGGTCATTGTTCATATGGATACAGGTAGTTTCCGGATTGCAGCCGCGTCTGAAAATTTTTAATAACTGTTAAGCGAATTGTTCCTATATTGTAAATATTTATAATTTTAAATTTAATTTTCTATCTTTAGGTATTGTTTCCTTGCCTTTGGCTACGACGAACGCGTGGTCGCGAGTCGCGACAATTGTCGTTTGTTGTTGGTTCGATTAAAAATGGATGGATGGGCCTTAGGAAAGACCAAAGTCTTCCTCAAGTATTACCACGTCGAGTTCTTGTCCAAGATGTACGAAGAACAGTTGAAGAAGATCATTATGGTACAAGCCTGTGTAAGACGATGGCTGGCTAGAATCAGATACAGGAAACAAAAGTGGCAATTTGCCATGTCTGTGGTTACATTGCAACGTCATATTCGTGGATGGCTCTCTAGGAAACACCAGGAGGAAGAAGCTAAGAGGAAACGTATAGAAGAAGAAGAAAAAGCCCTTGAGGTGGCAAGAGGTAAAATTGTACTATTTAAAAATATATCAATTTAACAGAAACGTGGTTTGATAGTAGCACATTGAAAATGTATATACCAATCGCAGACAAGACAAGACATTGTATAAATTTTATTATTTTGTGTTGACTATTTTCAGAAATATAATTCGTGGAAAAATGTATAAATCAAAAAAAAATCTAGAACAGTTTTATTAATATTCTGGAAATATAATATTTACTCTATTTTTGTATCGTTTGTTATTTATTATTATACTTGTCAGTTATGATCAGATTACAGAAAAATCTTTTTATTCCAGAAAATCTGAAACGTAATGAGATGAATTGGTTTAAAGCCAAAATTTCACGAAATGCATCTCACGACTCTGTTGAAACGAACGAAAGCAGGGAACCAAAACACGGAAAAGAAAATCTTAACAAGAACGACGCGGCTGTAATTATTCAAAGTCGTAAGTATCATTGTCTAAATATAATAAAATATCCAGTTTTCGTATTGCTGTGTATATAATAATACTAGTATGGTACTTGTTACAGACTTCAGAGGGTACACTATTCGTAAACGTTTCGGATATGAACTTGAGGAACGCTTTAAAAGAATCCTTAATAATTACGATAACAAACAAGATGGCCTGAAGGCGTTGCTTCGTGAAGGACTACGGAATGAGGACGCAGCCTTTATAGTTCAACGATGGTACAAAAAAGAAGAGAAAGTTAAGAAAAGGCCTTCGCAAAAGGATCTTGTACATCCGAAATTAAGACAAGCTGATCTTATTCAATTTTCACAGAACGTGAGTTGAGACATTTTACTAAATTATATCCAATTACGAAATCTATAAAATTTTAAGTAGTTTTACCTAATGTTATACAGGGTGTCCCTAAATTGCCTTACTAAAGCATGCAGCGGTGTGCCGGGGACATCGCAGATCACAAAAATGACGTCCATTTTATTTAAAAGCGTTTAGATTTTCAATTACGAAACATCATTGTATACCGTTGGTAAGGCAACTTAGAGACACCGTATACATATAATCGCACTATTGTCGTAAGACACTTTGTTTTTTCAAAGATTTCATGTTCGAACTTTTGGCTATGTCAAAATGGAGAACTCTGTAAAAACATCGTTGAACATTTATAAAATCATTTATTAGGTTCATATGAAAAATCAAGAAGTTCACAAAAATCTTCGCCGTAATAAACCTGGTGTTCGATTAAACGACATAGAAGAACCTCCGCCGGATTATTCAAGACCCGAAGGGTTCAACATGGTGCAAACAATTCTTCAGTATCGGAATGGAAATCAACAGGAAGTCGATGAGACCGTTAAGTTCTACAGAGATTTGAAGGAGGAAATGAGCAGGTAAATATCAATTTACACTATTACCTTTCTCTTTGGCATATCTGTGAAAAAGAGGAGGAAATTTGAACACTCACTTTTCACATCCTTTTGACGCTCACATCGCAAGTGGTTCGGAATTCGAAGAAGACGAAGTTGGCTGGGACTTACCGTTGATACAGCTAGAAAATGACCTTCACCCATCTTCGAGGTATCGTCTTTCTCGTAAAGACGTAACGAACCCCGTAGAGTCGATATATGTTAATCTACTCGCTTTCGATTGTGTATTATAACGAGCAGAACTCTTTTAAATGTTAAATAATTTCCAATAGTGGTACATTCTTGTATTATCATTCAAAGAACAAAGATGAATCACAATCCTAGAAAGGACCAAAATCATTCACCAAATTGTATACATTGAAATTGGAAAAGTAAATTTTCAACTGACATTATAAGCGGTAACATATACCTATTATTTATAAATATATAAATTGCCCTGATATGCATTCATTCAAAATATTTAGTATCTAGTTGTATACATCAAAGGACATTCAATATAGCCGCTTTTCATTTTTCACTAACGAACATTCAAATACCATGTAGATAGTAATAAATACTGATCATCGAATTAAATATTCTGAGCATTAAATTACGCGTTCAATGTAACTTTTAAGCAGATTAGAAATTATGAAACTAACTATTACTTTTATAACGAATAATTAATGTCAATATAAAAGATCTGGTTGAGTAAACTTTCGGCATGAGTATAGCATCAGTATACTTAATAGGGCTTAGATCATTTTCATATCTAATAGTGGCTACTATGATAGTATATTTCTAGAGGTTATTGTAGTATATGAAGACTATATCGTTTTCATTGAATTGATAATTCTAAAGTCAACTGATTATCCAAATAAAATATAATTACCTTGTATGTCTGTAGGAGCTGCGCGAGTCAGATTTTGGAAGTAAATGCAGAGCGGAGGGACCGACTTGCAGCCCAAGGGGACTTCGTGGTCGCTCCGGAGCAACAGCTTTCAAATATTTGGCACAAAGCTCTAAGAAATCCGACAGAACCTCACGAAAGCGAATCTACGAGCAAATCCATAAAGTGAGTCAGATTCTCTGTTATACGTTCCAACGACTTTTTTGGCATGACTAATATTTCGTTTCACTTATCAGAGGTATCATGGCAAACTTTCAGGTAAACTTCAGAATTCACAATATATGTCAATCAATGCCACTTTATCAATTAAAACTTGGCTGTGAAGATTGAGAGTAAATTTGCTAAACAGTATTTTTGTCTCGCTTTCATAACTTTCACGCTTTAATATAGGTTTTTGGATATTTATTAAATATAGAATAGTAATTTGTTACAAAGTCTGAAACATCATGGTGACGATTGAAGTAAAAATCTTCAGTCCGTATTTCCTGAAAGAACTCATCAGCTTGGATTAACCACTTATTCTCTTAATTCTTACATAAAATTTCTAAACTTTTCACAAATTTAAGTGCATTTAAAAAATTTATCAACGTATAATGTTTCAGACTTTCTCTTAATTTAGAATATGCGTATATTAAATATTAGTTTTTTGAATTTACACTTTTAAATATATAGGGTGAGGCGAAAATCATGGTACAATCGAGAAGGAGGTGATGCCTTATGGAAAAGTAAATCGAAATTCCAGAATAAATTTTTTCTCTACGAGGCTTCATTTTTAAGAAAATCGATTTTAGAAATCCATCGGGTACACGATGTTCAGTATTGACTTGTACTTATAGCTTGACTAGTACTCGACTTAAGGGTCTCGCTAGAACCACTATTTTCTCTCATATTTGTACACGATGTCAGGACTTAAGGTGGGTTCAGGCCACATTAAGAACTATTCATGTCTCTCTGATTCTACGAGCACAATTTTTCATGCAAATACGAAATCGATATTTTCGACAAAACGTAGGTTAATAAAATACATTGTTTTCGAGATTGAAATATCATTCGAGATTGACTTCGTTTAAGTCACCTTAAGTCGTAGCATTGTATACAAATATGAAAGAAAACAGTCCCCCACCAAAATCCTGTAAGTCGAGTATTAGTCAAGTGCACCTGTACCCAATGGATTTTTAAAGTCTATTTTCTTAAAAACGAAGCCTCCTAAACAAAAATTTTTATTTGCAATCTCGAATTAGTTTTTCATGAGGAATAACCTCCTTGTCGGTTTTTCCATAATTTCTGCGCTACCCCGTATAACTCACAAACATCATGTAAAGTGACATCATATAAAGGATATATTTTTAGATGATCATCTTGACAAAGATATCTTTGCTTATAATTATTTTCTAACAATGAATATACCAACTCATAACACTTAATGATAACGTACAGATGTTGTAGATTCATATATGTATAACATACGGTATATTCCTACCTGGTATGCTATTAATTAAATTTAGATTATAATTAAACATAAGTAGTACAAGTGTATTCGAGGATGCTCCTGAACTCATGTACTCTAAACATAATTATGTCATGTGATTCTTGAACTATACTTCATTCTAAAAAGATTATGTATAAAGAGAAGTATTAGAAACTAATACCAATTCCTATACTATCCTAATACCTAATACTAATGCTTATTCCTTACGAATCATTCAAAACATTTTCTTAGTGCATTATTCTTTAAAAAAATAAATAAAGCACAATTTCGCCAATCTCTTTTCCATTAAGAAACACATTGCTGAAATTCTATGCAGGACATATTGAACCAGCTATTATATTACACATAACGACAGTATAGAAAAAGGTTAATGAATACAGTAATGATATACATATTTTTTACAGTACAAGGACTAATGACATGCTTAACCACAACATGCGCGGTGTCTTCATCAACCATGCAGTCAGTAAGCAACCTACATACGAGTCTTCGCATATCAACAATCCAAATGGCGTACGTGCACGAGGAGGTTCAAGATACAACGGTATGAATGTAGTAAACGGTATAAACGGTCAGGTGAACAATGTAACGAGGCACCATAATAATAAAAAAAGCGGTACCGAGCAGCACAACGATAATGCAGAAACTGATATCGATGGCCGTGGAATCGTTAAATCCATTCATACCGAACGAACGCAAAATGAAATAGTTCGCCGTGGTCAGGACAGAAATCGTTACGAACATCATAATGGTATTAGGTATCGCGCGTTTGGGCAAAGTGGTTATTTCGGTAATCACAAAGAACCACCGTATAATTCGTCGGACTTGAGATATCTTCTGAGACCAACGATTACGCAGAATCGACGAGAAAGTGGTAAAGTCGAATACGACATAGAAGATATCAACGGACCGTACAACTTTAGACAGTTGCTGAGACCAGCTGAGTATTTACCAACCGAATCTTTGAGAAAACGTAAGGGTGGTATAGCCTGCAACGGTATTCAGCTGCCGAAGGATAAGCTTTCGGAAAAGCACGTCAAACGGAGAGCGCCTTTAGCACCGAATCTAAATCAGGTTCTAGTTAAGAAGTAGCATGATGTACCATTTTAGTTAATCATCTTTAATTGGCTATACGTTAATTGATGGATTACGAGAGAACGATGTCTTGATAGATACGAAAAGTTACACGAAGAAGTTCGTAGATTAATGTACGTATAGTGGTATTTTAAGAAAGTGTCGTTCGTGCGATATGTGTTTAATCAATCGTAGAGATTTTTTGTAATTTTAAGGTATTTCAGAATTTTTGTAATTCGATGAATTACGTCGTACAGTCTTTGAATTGGGTTCACTGATTTTTTATCATTACCAAACATGAATATCCGTGGCATCGTTCAATCCTTACAATTGTAATAAGCATATTTTGAAACTAGCGTGCATTTAGAACTAGTCATTTTCAGCTTTATTTAATTCTTAGGCAATTTTTTCTTAATAGATTTAATATGATTTAGAAAAACGAGGTGAAATGTACGTCATTTGTGGGAATGTACAACGTTGAAATTCTATTGATCCTCGTTCGTGCTAATTTTATCGTTAACTTTTCGCGCATTGGGATTATTCTTGATGTCCAAGGATTTTTATTTTTAAGGACTATTTAAGAATAAGATGAACTCAAATTATGTTCAAACGTGTTATTCTGTTACGGTTTTTAGGCCGCCTGTAAGTACGAGCTTTTTTCTCAGTTGTGCAAGATGATACCAAATATATAATATATATTTAATGTTTATATGCCGCAGTTTCATTTATTGAAATTATCTTCTTCCTTATCGTATACATCTTGATTAATCCATCCAAGAATGCAGAATAGTCTAAATAAGTGATCAACTATGATTTTCTCTGTGTTCGAGAAAAGTAATTTTGAACGTTGTTTAAGAGCATATACGATTCAGCCTAAACAATGTATGAATCTAACAGAAATTAAAAAAAAATAAAATTAATGAATTAGTTGGGCTACTACTTACAGAAATAATTTTTGTTATAAAGCATTGCACTCGTTCCTATATTTTAAGTTGTGTTATACGTTAGACTGATTTTGATTATAAATTGTTGGGCCTATAAAAGATGTTTTTTCCTTTAAAAATATAGAAATCACACAAAAGCTTAATTCTTGTATCCTAAAACACGAATAATCGATTTCTGCAGCAAATATAAGAACAATATTTTACTTTGATCGAATTACACTATGGTGAATAAATCATATACATAATTCAATCACGTAAAAAGAAATATAAGAAATAACAGATTAGAAACTAAGAATGATTAGATTGCAATTTAATAACGCAACGAAGTTGCTGAAAGCCAGAGCAAAGATACATCGTTTTTTTTCCTTTCCTCTATTATTTTCCTTGTCTTAGATTCATATGGCTTCCCTTTTATACAGCGAGTCACAATTAAATAACAATTTAAGTCAATAACATATTTCCATCATCTGAGCCAAAATTTCTTATTGTTCACGAAAGTATAGAGCGAGGACAGTGCGAATGGAGTGTGAAAGCTTCCACCGTTGACGTTTCGAGTCTAGTAAAGATAATGTATCGGTTCCTCGAATTGGAAAAATTTACACTTAATCGATAATTGCTCTCATAGATCATTTAACTCTCACTCCATAGGGTCGCCTAAGTTGATTTATTGAAGTGTATTTCCTGACACGTGGTAGTTAATCAGGAAAGCAGCTGTGGTCCACGTAACCACAGCACTCTGCGTTCATTGGTGACTAATAAGTGCCATTGATCGGTGCATGATAATCATCCAGCGAGAGTGGGTTTAATGGGTAGTTAAAGATGTACGAGTGCAAATGTATAAATGTTCGTCTCACGGAAGGGCGCGGCTGCACCCAACATGATCTTTATTTGGCCCTATTTTAAATTTAAGGGTTCTGGAGGATGATTATATTATATCGCATCCAAACTCTCAAAATGGACATGTTCAAAAGCAATATTACGTGATTGCGTAACAGCACGACTGAAATAAAATCAGAAATATGAACGGATCTCAATATGCTAGGTTACGATGAAAATCTAACGCCTGTTTCCTCCGACGTGATTTAAATCTTGTTCAATTTTTTAAATATAGTTTCAAGATAGGGTAACCAGAATTTAAACTTGGATTAACGTCGGAGGAAATGGGCATAAATCGTTCAAATACCTTCACCTCGTTACTAGCGAATTATTCTGTGGCGCTAGCGTCGATCTGAACTCTACATCATTCAGAAGTTTCGCTGCGTACCCAGAAGATGTCAGCAGTCACAATTGTAAGGGTCACCGAGACGCCTAGACGCCGCGAGATGTTTCGCAGCGTCGCCGCGTCGGCAACGAGGCGTTCCAATCGCTCGAAGTACGACATTTACACAGTAGAGGGATCTCGGAGCTCTATTGGAAAGGGAGTGAGTAGTGGAAAGAGGGGGGCAACGAACCCTCTCGCGCGGCTCGACTCTACGGAGCGCGGAGTTGTGTTCGAATCATGGCGACACCCGACCCCGTAGACCCAGCCACCCTAGAGATTAAGACCCGTAGCATAGAACAGACACTACTCCCACTAGTAAAGCAGGTAAGACCGTTCGACAAGAAGTACATCCTTATTCTCAACTCCCTGTCCCAGGTTATTCTTATGCGGCTTTGTCAAAACGTACGTTTCCCCTGCACCCGTAGCACTACACTCTGTTCCAAAACCAGTTGCCGAGAAACAGTCAGAGAGAAAGAGCTCAATCGAGAGAGTGAGAAAGTGCGGGACTGAGGGAGAAAAAATTTGGAGTAAAGTGAGCGAATGAGTGCGACAGTGAATGATCAGTTGCGAGTGTAAGACAGGGAAACGAAGAGAGTGTCTTGCTGTTGAGCATGTGGAAGAGCAGAGAGCACACACGACCTATTACCAATCCCAACGTCGGCACCTCAAAATAGCACGTTTTATAGTTTGGCTTATCAGTCCTCTCGCACAACGTTGGAAAATCCAACTGGCCGGAAGATCTTGTTCACGGTGGAAGAATAATTTTGACAGATCGTGCCGGCATGTGCTTTTATCATCGAAATAGGCGACTACGTGCGTTGCGTATAAACTTTTTATTCCTCTTAGGAGATCTTTCCGTCCCGTCAAGATAGTTTGCGAACCATCCAGTCGTATTTTATCGTACTCTTCTTTTCCAATTTTTCCTTTTATCTCCTGTTGTGAACTGCTTTTGTTGTGAACTAAAGGTGCCACATTATTTCTGGGTCTGTACTTACATGTTTGTCACGTGTGCCATAGCTCACAATCTGAAGCGTGTAAGTAGCATATTATTTTCTTCAAATTCACAAAGCGCGTAACGTGTGTCTTTTTTACATTATCGTAAGAAATCCTGTCGGCTTATTATCGAAATATATTTTGGACTTTCAAGGCTTACGTTTTTCAATGCCCATCGCGTGTTACTTTTTAAAATTTTTGCTGATTACGAACTATGTAAATGTTAATTACTCCCGGTGAAATTAATCGCTTACACTCGGATATGCAGTTGCGTATTAATACTCCTTACGAAACAGTTTTTTCGTCCTAAACTTTTTCCGTCTTCTTGGGCCAAATGCAAATTAAAATCATTCCAAGTGTTCCCAAAAGATTTTACGGGATGATTGTACTTCTCTTGCTTCTCCTTTTCTTTTTTTTTTATTTCACAACGTCGTCCGTTATCGCATCTCGACGCGCATCTTACCTTTACCGAGGGAAGCTTCACAAATTACCTGAGTGCGGGTCGAATAGGATAAAAAGTGCCACGGAAATACCAGAAGATTACGGAGGCTCGTGATTACACGTAGACGCTTGTTTTATTCGTATTTTTCGCACTTTCGCACTAATATCGATCACTGCACCGTAATTAGTATTTAATCAATCTAAATAATACAACTTCTCGATATTTTGCATGAGCAAGTTTTCTATCTACTAAGTATATTATGGAACAATTTACTTGATATTTAAGTGTACCACTAATACAAAATATTTTACCCGTCTAGTAACATGTAGTCATAAAATAACAAATTGCAACTCAATTTTAGCAGTGCGCGAAGCAATTTGCGCATTTAAATACATGCATAAAATCGAAGAATATCCAATAACGTAGTAAAGCTTAATGAATACAGAAATCGATAATCGATCAAATTAGTGTTCAACGAACTTTACAGAAAAATCAAACCGAAAATACCAATGACTATAGACAGGTATTATTGCAATTATTTTTCAGAATAAATTGAGTATTTCTCTTGAGTGCGAATACGCCTTACCAAGTGTGTACCTAATAAAAAAAAGGGAATATAAATCGAGTGTTTCATCCACAACGTCAAGATATAAATAATGTTCCACCATCTCTCGACTATATTCGCCTTACGAATTTTCTGCCTCCGCATTACATTTTCGGTAATGAGAAATCAAACCAATCGGAAGTAACGGAAAATCGAATTATTAAGTTATCATAGTAGGTTCTCATTCACGTTCAATACAGTATAGTGTCTAGAGTACAAATAGGGGTAAGTAAGTAGGAGCGAATGGCGTCGAATACAGTGACCTTCCTGTCACGTTTATCGATGTATTTTCGTCTGTGGGTTAACCCTCTTTAGTTAGAAGGGTATATAGTAGGGGTTGGTGCATGGCACGGAAGCGATCGTTACGAACTGCAGCCACTTGTTAGAGCTCCGTCTAGTCATTTTGTACAGCCCTTCTTTTACAGACCATCCATGATCGAAGTTGATAATAAAAGTAATATTATTTTTATTATTTTAATATTGGGGTTGGCTTTTATAAGAAATATTCGAAATATTAATTTTTGTCAGTTTCACTCTGTTGTCTTATTCGCCAAGCAAATATATACCTATATATATATATATATATATATATATATATATATATATATATTCTTGGTCCCTATCATATCGGAACAAGTCTTCAATAAATATTTATATGGGTTTCTAATCAACTTCTATTTCTGAATGGGAGGATGCTGTATTCATACAGTGGTTGTATGAACAGAATGTGGAAGATCCATTACTACAGCAGGCATTCCTTAACCTGTTCGGTTCCATCTGGGGGTAGCCTGCGTAAGCCGAGACCTATTCCAAATCCAAATCGAAAATATTGAATTCATTTAAACCTCTGAATCTTCTATTCCTTTGTTGTTCAGAATTGCCGACAAAAATTTAGTTTAGCTCCAAGATATTTTTACTTTTTTCCATTTAGATTTTTGCCTAATCGAATGAATTGGAGATGAGATTTTTGAGGATCAAATGAGTCCTAATTTTGGCTT
The DNA here is from genome assembly GCA_030142285.1 of Calameuta idolon. Taxonomy (NCBI): domain Eukaryota; kingdom Metazoa; phylum Arthropoda; class Insecta; order Hymenoptera; family Cephidae; genus Calameuta; species Calameuta idolon. Next base: position 1,314,107 of record JARQSV010000516.1, on the reverse strand, counting down.
TCATTGGAATCTTAGAATTTAGAAACAGGACATAAACCTAGTCCGGAAGTTCACATGAGTTCTATGTCAATTGGTCTTTTCTTATTTCAAAAATTTCATATAGGACTGGGTTTAAGGGTTTTGAGGTTTAAACGAGATTAATATTTTGAACTTTGAGAGAAGTAATAGGTCGAAGCATTATTTTACTAGTTACTACACATATTTATATTTTTCAAAATCTGGCTTTTCGATTTCACATACAGGGTTATCCACGGGAAACGCACGAGCTGAAGTTGGACGTGATTGAACAATTTTGTTAATCGAGATAGTGTGGTCTTGTTAAACAAATGCCAGAACATGAAAGTCATTATCTTCGCAATGTTATGACTTTATGACGTGAACTTTCATTTCTTGAATGATGCCACCCTGCTCTGATTCATCAAATCACCCCTTCACGATCAATTTCAGTTGGTGCGTTTGCCGTGAGTAACCCTGTATATACATATATTGAAGTCAAAAATAATAATTCGAAGAAAAGTTATGTACCAGAAATAGGTTTGGTTCATATAGTACGACCTCACTTAAGATTTAGAGATGCTATATAACATTATAGGGTGTCAAAGGGTTAAGTATATTTATTCGACGAGTTTTCTCATTTATCAGTACTCCTTACCAATTTGAATTGTTTGGTTCGGTAATAATTAAAGTCGGTTGATGAGTTAAATAGGCATCGAATAGAATCTCTTCTCCTAATTTTTCATATGAAAGAATAAGCTTGGCTTTTAATTTTAATTAGTTTATTTTAATTAATTATAAAAGAAAACTAAATTTGTGTATTATTACTTCAAAATAACCCGAAACATACGAATTGGAACTACTTAATTAATATTCGATTACCATACACTTTCTAAAGAACGTTTTAACGAGTGAATTTATTTACATTGCTTTGAAATATTTATATTAAAAAAGTTTAATTAGAAAGTGCTGTTCATCCCCTTAATTTGCAAATAATACGTAATTATTAATGCACAAGACTTTAATCTAATCTATTACATTTCTTAATTAAGATGATGTAATAACTGCATCACTTAATGTCCATACATTTCGAATCATTAAAAAATACTTTTTAACGTTATTAAGGTAGCTACTACGTTGCATACTAGTTAAACGAGGGTTAACTTTTTAAAAAGAATTAAAAAAATTAACTATATTAATTGACAGTAATGGAGGACGATTTGTATTATAGCACGCGTCCTATACATATGCTAATTTCCATAGAAACACGTTACCGTCGATTTTTTTCAAAGACCAACTCATAATTTTGTATCCATTCTATTGCGCTACAGCTTACTCTGTTTTAAGAAAGTTGCTGTACAAATTTACCAAATTGATTTTTTATAGTGTCGATCGTTTAAAAATTGCAAACTATTAGTTAACCGGCGAATAAAATTCTTTATAAACAAACTGCTGTATTTTTTAGAATGTCAATACTAAAAACATTCTACATGGTGAATTTCGTAAAGCAGCTTTCGATAAACCCAATGAACTATGGCGCATTAAAATCGATAAAAAACTATCTTAACTGTAACCATGTTACAGAACTGTAAATATCACGTCATACTGTAGAATGATTTTTAAACGCTGAATTATAAATTTCTCAATACAGAGTATTGAACAGTTCGTTATTTACTTCGGTAAAAAAATTATCGGTGGCCCAGATTTAGTTAAATGCTATGCAGTGTTACCATGAAGCAAACAATTGTATTTAAAAAGTCCACCCACTAGGAAACTTGCGCTATTCGTTCTATATGTAAATATCGCAAAGCTTCAACTGCATATTTATTATCTATTTTCAACTTAGCAATGAAGATAAATGACAGTAAGCAATAATATATTAGAAATATATTATACTTCCAGTATATTTATAGCGATCTATACTTTATGAAGAAATGTTGAAAAATATTTATTCACGATGGAAGAGAGCAGGTACGCCTACATGTATATATATATATATACACTGATATAAATTTTGTAATATTATCACAGCATAGTTGATTCTAAGATAGATACTCAGTGGGCGGACCGAGATGAATCATTGTGTTTGTGTTGAACCCTACACTATATTTCCTTTAAAATACTAATCATCTCTCAAGGACACTTGTTAGGAATTTTCAATTACAAGGGGAAATATTTACCTTTGATATATCAGAGATCTCTCAGTCTTCTAATTTAATGAAGTAAATTAGTCTAATTTTAATTATGTAATCGATAACATCACAATATCCTCAATTAAGTAACACACAAAAGAAAATATATGCTAAGAATTTGGCATTAAACATTTGGATTGCCAATATTTGTGTGCATGAAGTACTACGTAGTATCTGCGAACATCTTTCTAGTAAATGATATTTTACTCAATAAAATAATTTTATTGTAATGCACGTTACAGTATCCGTTACTTTTAGGGGATTTATTCGTTTCGTAAAGAAGTGACCCTTAAATATGGAGCTGTTAAAAAGTCCTGCACCAAGTAACATGACACGCACTTTGAATTCGTAAAATTAATATTGGCGAAAATACAAGTGCGCAAATATTGTTTCATACGACAACTTCACTTGAATATACATGTTTTCAGTGGGTAGTAAAGAGGGAGTATTATATATAAATTCATTGACCAGCTAATTGCAAAATGTTTACATGGGCAATAATTCATTTTCACTCGGAGCTTTAGAATGAATGCAAATCTGGAGAGATGTGAAGGAAAACTAATTAGCAAGTTTGCTTCTCAGGTTCACATTTTTACATGAATTGTGATTTAATATACGTTTTGAATAATAATTTCATGCGATAAAGCTAGCTCCATTTTGTATAAAATAAAACTTACCACCTCGGCCAAATATTATTAGTTTTTCCAACATTATTTAATAACATTTTAATCTCATTATTTATGAAAACTAGAAAACGCTATTCCGATTTAAAAAGATTGATAATAATTTTCTGTTAAGCTACATGTCAATTTTTGACACATTAGGTTAGCATGATAGAATTATGTTAGAAAGTTGAGCCTACATTTTTTAATGTCTACTCAAAAGAGCTCAATCAGCTGCGTCTGTTGGCTCCAAAAATAATTTGTTTACCCTCTAGTTAAAGACATTATTATTATTAAAGTTGGGTAAAATTTAGGTGGTGGGGGAAAAATTGTTGTATTCAGTCAGATGTCCTAAATTTTCATAAAAGTTAGCACGTTAACCTATGCATTAGAATATATTTCCAGATAGCTTGATACCTAACGCGTTTACTGTAAAAAAATTTAACATCGTTTACCATATACTTATTGAGAAATTGCTGTTAAACAAAATGTAGACGGCGGTTGTCTATCTCTTTTGCGTGTTCAAAAGAAACGGTGCGATTTGGGCATTCAGTAAGCATTATGATTTATTTATCGGAAAAGTTATTATTTAGTAGTATTAAATTCACAATTCTAATATACTTTTCTATTTGTTTTATGAAATCTAACAAAATATACATTGTTATGTAGGCCGTAGTGGCTAGCGAGGCCTTTAAATTTGATAACTAAAATTTAGAACTAACCAAAAGAAAAGGAACAACCGGAGGTAACGTGAATAAAATTTGAGTGAATTCCGAGCGGTAAGAATGCACACAATGGTGGGTTCGCTGCTCGTTTAAAGTGTTGAAACACGCCTTGCTATTCCAACGTGGAGAGATATTCCCTGGAATTCTTATGGATGGGTAATAGATAATTAATATACAAGGAAATTTGAGTTCTGCAGTGTTTGAATTATGAGAAATTCGGGATATTGATTGTGATTATTAAGTTTCAAAACCTGACTGTATGTGAGGTTAAGGCGATTAGATATGTTGTGGAACAGAAATTTATCAATCTTATGTGTTACTAGATTTGGAAAAGACTAGTCTGTGTAGCTCAATTTTGCCGGGTAACCGATCCAGCTTGTTCCCTAGGGTATGTAATAACTAATCCGTACCTAGGCCAGATTACAAATATTACACAGGATCTAATACTCTAACGGTTAGAGCCATGAGAGACAATGTGCAATCCGGTCGTTTGCGCGTGATTCTAAATGATTTTCTGAGCATCAGTATCATGATTTTGGCTGCTTATATAGTCGATTTTTGCTGATGCTCTTAGGTATGGTTAGGACCTTAGGTGTGCGAAACGGCTGGGTAAGTCACACGTGCAATGCACTGGGTAACGTGCTGAGTCTGAAATTCTATTGACTGTCGGTTGGAATTCTGTTGCGAGAGTGCAAACCGATGCCATACGTAACAACATATATGGCTATTGTTTTGGCTTTAGCTAAACTCTACCATACTACCTTAAATATTTAGCTATCTTCAGTTTTTATTTAACTGGAACAATTATCAGATAATATATATTGATAATGCTTGATATGAAAATCTCGTAGCAAAACGCAAAAGTATATTCAAGCGAATGATTCATATTAAATTTTGAAATTTCACATGAATCTTTAAAACACTAGGCTTTCTATAGTTTAGGATAGTATGACCGTGCGCAATGCAATCTTTTAAAACAACAAAAATTATTTATTCAAAGTTTTCTCCCTTATCCATGTATAAAACTGTCAGTATAGGTACTCTGTTTTCATTTTAACCCTCAGGGAATACAGGATATTCCAAAATGAAGTCAAAAATTCAAAAAGGAAGGGAACTAAAATTTCCTTTACGGAAACATTTTCTTCGTTTATTCTATACAGCAGAGTGATAACGGAAGTATACGAAATGTCTGCTCGTGAAATGGTTATAAAAATTTATTGGATTAAATAAACCCTAAAATATAGTAGTTTGTCACCAATTGACGTAAAAATGTAGAGAAGCTAGATCATTCGAAATAGATGATATGTAGGATTTACATACGTGACTCAAATACAATATTTATGTAAAATTTTTCTACGTTCAGTACTTTCTCACAAAAACTGCAATCTCTGAATTCTAGGACGGATTGCCATCCGGTCGATCGCTCGTTGAACTTTTGACTTTTTTTTTAGCGTTTGTGCGCTACATTCAAAGTCTGTCACGAGTTCAGGATGCCTAGCAGAAATCTATTTGATGACATTGTACGAGTAAAGGTTCCCATATCTTTTCCCGATATCCGCGATTGTATATGTGTCAAGCATTTTGAATGTTTTTTTTCTTGATATATAATAATCAAAAATTGAAATACTGAGCATTGCCCACATCCGTAGATTAACGATATCTATAAAATATAAAATCCAAATTTCACTTGAATTCCTCCAAACTTTTATTTTTCGATCAAACTAATTTTAAATAAAAGTTACTTCCTAATTAATTATAAAAAGTTACTTCTTCTGTACTTTACTTTTACTACGCGTTCCGTAGAAAGAATTTCAGTGGTGGGTACTGGAATTTCATTATGCAAGTATGATTACTCGTGAATAATTATCAGTAATGTAACAAAGATTAGACACTACATAATGATGTTTGATATAATATTTATTGTTTTTTCAAATTTATAGAAAAATAGGAAGTTTGTGTACCACAAATAATTTTCTTTTGGTACAAATAGCAGAATCTAATAAAAAACTTCGTTTGTATGAAAATGAGAACCAACCGAGACTAAATAATATTTTAAATAAGAATTTCGCTACCAACAGTGAAAAAAGGTCACTTATTTTTTAAAGTAAATATTCCTATCAACTTTAACATATATTATTTAGCAGACACAAACTGTAATATAATTTATAATACAACGCAAAAAACATCTGCTATTTTCAGGATCAGAATTGTTTTAAATTTACAAGAAATGTCTACAAACCCCACGTAGTACTTTTTCTGCGTAAGATTTTTGCGTATTCTGGATGAATAATTACAATAGTTACACAACGTGGCGTTCACTAAATATGCATGTACATATATACCTATGTAGCACGTAATCTACAATAATGAATAAGAATAGTTTTGAAACTTCACTTCAAATCGATTGTTATTCATGTGGCGTAACACGACCTATAAAAGTAAAGTCAGACGGGTAACAAGAGAAGAATGAATAAAGTGCAACAAAGGGATATGTTAGATGAGTTTTGATCCAGAAATGCTACCGGCCGAAAAACTAGAAAAATAGGTAAATTGCAAAAAACCTGGAGTGATAATGAATCTTCATTGTTTTCATTACGAGATGCAAAGATTTCTGTACCTTTTTTCACATGAAAGGAAGCAGCAGGAGAATTTACTAGAAAAATGCAAATCTAGCTAACTGTTAAATTAAGACGTAAGTTTCGGCAATACTTTGTTGAATTTTTATTCAAATTGATAAGAACTTGTTAGAACGGGTTAGTTCACTATGAAATATATATATAGATTCATGATAAAAGTGCACTTATTTATTCGTGCTCTAATTATCGATAACGATAACAGCGTAGTGGTGAATTATTTTAACACATTTTAATAGTTATCGTTTTTCAGTATTTTGGCTAATGAGAAACGTTAATTGATTTAAGTTGAAACATTTTTCCAAAACGAGATTTATTCATAATTGATTGATTCCGATAATAATTTTCGATTCTGTCCGATAAGCTTTAACAAGTTTCTAAAAGAAACTACTTTTATAAGATACAGAAGATTAAAAAGAAAATTTCCTCAGTTAGTAAATTTTTATATTTATGAGATATCACACAATTTTCTACCTTTCATAACATATGTATATAACTCTGTCATTCTATTATAAAACTAGTATCTGATACTAAACAGGAACCGTGATGTCAAAGTTCTTGTTGACGTCGAGTCCATTTTTCATACTCGTGTTGAAATCCCGGTTTTTCAAATTGAAAGTCTTTTGTCAACGATAAGGCAATATATCAGGTTATTCATGAATACTGCAATACGTGAAGCTATTTCTGTTACTGAAATCAAGTGGATGGATTAAGTATACTTGATGCACTATTCCGAAATATTTATATATACATATACATATACAATAGAGAACATTTCTGGTTCAAAATTCTACAAGAGAAATTCATGAGCATATATGCATATTAGAAATATTACATGAATCATAAAAATGTTATGATAAATTAATTTAACAAAGGTTATAAATACATAATTACAAATTATTTAACGTACGTTTTGGCTGTTCCGTAAATGATTATGCAACTTGTTCAGCTTCTAGCAAAATTAGAAGTGTCCCACACACGTTAGATGCCCCGAAAAGTTGTCGCATTGTCAAAGTGACCTGAGCTATGATTATTTATGAAACCGCGTATACCGAGAATTGTTACAAAGGGCGGATAAATTCTCAACTTCAATATCGCTCCGAAATAATCGAACATTACGAATTCCCTGACCTGGAAATTCGTGATTACCAAGTGAAACGCCTTGGCCATGGTGCGGAGAGAGGAATCCGGAAATCGATAAGTAAAAAAAATCTGTACGTAAATCTCACTCTAGACTTATTTTCGTATCTACTTATTCTATACGAATATTTTCCAACGTACATGACAAATGCATGTAAAAATGCTTATCAGGAATAGACCATAGAAAAATGGGATAACCATACATTTCAACTCTCTTTTAAACGAAACATATCGAACTTTTGTGCGTTTAGTATTCTGGAGCAGATTGCGCAACATATCAGTTGCTACATGAGTAAAGATAGAACGTTTACGTAAATGAAATAAGATTTTCCTTGAACCACGAGCCATTTGTATTTGAGTTATTCGAAAAGTGACTGGCGGGAATAATCAAAAGCGTTCATTGAAGTTTCAATGGAATTAAATTTGACGGATTGTACTTCACAAAATTTCTTTTTCTAAATGATTTCTTCGCGTGATTTCCAAAGTTATGTAATTCAATATAAAATTATAAAAAAAATTCAAATTGGATTGTAAATCATTAATATTCTTTTGTGTTGAATGGTTTTGACGAGTAGCTTTATGATATTAATATACCACTTTTAAGAAACGTATAAGAGATTGAAAGTCTTATTAAAAACCAAGAGTAATTATAAGAGCAATAATGAATGTAATTTATGAAGTCGCTCTGAATAGTACTGAGGCACATAAGAATCATCGATCGGGGATATTCATTTTAAAAAATGTCTTAAATTTACTTCCATTAACGTTATCGATCTAGTGACCTATATCGTGTTGGAGAGAATCTCACCCAAAATAAAAAGGAATAGTAAATATGAATATTTATGCTAAAAATTATTTTACCTGCACAGAACACCGTTTACGATTGTAATTGCAAGTATCTCGTGACAGGAACAGGCTTATATGTGGATGAATAAAAAAAGATAGATTTTATAGAAACAGAAATTTGCATTAAATAATTTGAACGCAGTGGATGATCATGTAAATTACTTGGATTATTTAATGTAGTTCTCACGTCAAATCATTTCATGTGTCTATTTCGTTGAACCAACGAAAATTTTTGCACCGAAGGGTTTCTTTAAGAGATTTCTTTCGAAGCGTTTCTTGCGCCCATGTCAGAAGTTATAATTGTATTCACGTATCGAGTCCTTACAAAAAACCATGACATTTTGAAGTGCTTTCCCACGTCGGATTGTAAATGAGAAAATCCGACATAGTAAGTTCTTACAGACAGTGTAAATTCCGGCAGAGAGGGATTATTACGTTGAAAAATTTTTTTTCGACGAACATCTCAATCGAATTGACAATTACACGATGCTCGTTCTAGGGTTTGGTTACTTATAAGAAAATATCCTATTGACAAATATCCTTTTATTGCGTGTAAAGCTGTACTAATTATAAGATATCTAAGGCCCTATTTCATACCCGTACCGCATAAATTTACCCTGTCCATTTGGATTCTATGGTAGAACCATTTTCAGATTGCGCATTTCTACTGAATAACCTTGTATATTGCAAGGTAAAATGTTGACTGAAATGGCATGATGATGGTGTCAATAACGGGTAGCCCATACCAAAGGCATCACCCTTTAATACACGCACGTGTATGAGAAGGTGCATAAAATAGCACAAGTTATGTAGTCGCTGCTTGATGCATCGGTAAACTCAATTTTAGTAATAACGTAATAATGCAAAATTCCTATATTATGCGAAGCATTACTTCCGGCCATATGGCGCATCGTCGTTAACTTTTATGCATATACATGACATGCACATGTATATATAAACGTCAGCCATTGTTTCAACTGATAAATATATAATTGTATTGATTGATATAATTATAATTATGATTACGAGATGAAGGTATAAATATATTGAAGTTGAGAGTAGAAATATGTTATAGAGTCATGAGAAGTTTGTTAAACGCCTGTCAATTGAATCCCCATGGAGTTCATGAAACCATTTAACTGATGTTCCCAAAAATCCTGATTGTAATTGCTCCGCGCCTAAAGTAGATGATTAGCTGATAAAAGCGAAGGAATATTCTGAGAAGGAAAGTTTTAAGTTGCAGAAAATTTTACATCATACTTATGGAATTACGCAGTTGAACAAGATCATGCATAGGAAGTATGTGCTAAAGCACGTACTGCCACTATCTATAGTTACCCTCGGTAAGGCTTTAAGCATGTCATATTGCAAAATTAATTTTCTATTAACCACCATCGTTATCACATTATTTGAAGAAATGCAAATAAAGATTGTAGCGAACGTAATAAAATTTTGAAAACAATAATCCAGCTACAGTAAAAATGAGAAAGTAATATGAAATAAGAGTTCTATATAATAGGACAAGGTATCCAAACGATACCTTACGCATTTTTAATAATTTATTCGGCAGAAAACAATTACTTACGATTCGATCAATGATCGCAATGTTTTCGAACCGCAACTTCGTTAAAACTTTCCGTATCAATATTGCAAACGTCTGAACTTAGACTCATCACGTAAAATAGTCGAAAAATGATCATAGGGATCCTGTATCCTTCAGAATGAATTCGCTGCGTTCAACATGTCATAGCATAAAAAGGTTGCCCAAGAAATAACACAAGTCCAGACATATGTTGTAGTCGCGGTTTGACCTTCTTCATTCTTATTATAATCATTTTTATTCTCTTCTTCCTTTTTAATATTCCTCCTTGCTCTCTCTCATCTTCTCTTTGCTCCATCCACCGGACGCAGTTGGTCCTTTTCCGATCTCCTTTTGGCACCACTCGGTCTCCCAAGCGCCCAACCCATCTTCTTCTACTTTACTTGAATCCTCTCGATCGCTCTCAATTCTCATCTTTCTCGCCATCCTCAATCTTTCTCAGTACCTCCTCGTTATTCTGCCAGTTCTCCTCATGCCCAGCCCTCTCGACGACCGCAGTCTCTACAGTCTCCGTCATTGTTTTTCCCTTCAGTAACACAGGACCGTACCTAAAGGTAAAGTTTATTTAGTACTGACGAGTTCCGACATAAACTGCGAATGACACATCTACTCCAGTTTCGTCTTGCTCTCTTGTTCAATTTACATTCCTCAAGGCGCACTAATATAAAAACAACCCGTGGATATTGTTCACTGCTCGTGGTGAATTTTTGCAAATTGGTTTGTTTATTGCTAGATTTCATTCTACCAAAGGACCAAAAAGAGAATGAGGTAAAGGAAATATTGAATATAATGCGAAAATCGTGAATTTTCTATATTTAAAAATGTTTTCTCAGATCTGTTTTATTTGACTATCTGTATATGAGGATTCCATTGATCTAAACTGCAGGAAAGGCCAAAGAATAAAAAAGATTAACCGAATGCAATTTTCATTTGTTTTCTGATTTTACTATATTTGTGCGGTTAAATCAAATATTCTATTGTCGAATAACTTTCACTGGATGCTTTAGTTTGGAAAGAGAAAAGACAAATGCTGCAATAGCAAAATTCTGGTTCTTCGGTGGTCTGTTTTCGAAATTCTACTCCCAGACACTTTATTCTAGTTTACAATGAATCGTACAACCAATTAAGGAATACCACACATATTTTTCGCTCTTTACGGATTTTCTCCCACTTTCTCCTTCCAGGGACTTACGTCGATATTCTCTGCAGTGATGTGAAATACTACTTCCTTGTAATCATTCATTATATTTGATTTTTCCAGTATCTTAATAAGAGCACGGGGGAGAGGGGGGTGGGGGGGGGGGGGGGTAATATCGGAGTTATATTTATTTGAAAAGGATTAATTTATGAAATGTAATCTAGTCACAATCGTTTCTAGCAATTAAAATGTGCGAACATATTAAGCAAAGTTAATAGTGTCTAAACATTTCAACACTATACAACGCTAAAGTGGAGTATTTAACTGGGCCGTCAAATTACTTGTTATATCTATTATCAACAAACTAACATATCAGTGGCACGATAGAATTAATTTAAAATAGAAAAATGGCAATATTCAAAATCGCGCAGTTTCAAACATATCTTAAAGTTATCCGACCTAATCTTGAAAGAACATTTCAATAAAAAAGAGCGGCAGATTTAGAAAACATTAATATTGCCATCAAATAAGGAACACGTGATGAATATATAGAAACCTTTCGTGTCAACCAAATAACAGAAACATAAAAAGAAAATACATGCTGGACTACTAAGTATATCACAAATTAATAAAAGTCTTGCATGGTTTGTGAATTATCGAGAAGTCATTAGTTGGTTGTTTTTTGGGCTACTCTGAAAAGCAAAAAAGGTTTAAACAACCAAAAATGAAATGCACATAACATGAACGATAAAATACATCTTTATTCTCACTCGCGTTTCTCTTTTCGTTCGCGGAGTACGTACTCACATAGAGCCACCGCAGACAGGCGTAGGTCAACAGAGGATCAGAATGAAAAGCGAAGGCAAAGGTTCACATCAAAAGTCGAAAGTAGCACACTAGTGGTTCGATAGAGAGACGATACTCATTCTGCTAGTAATAGCAGTGTTGGTGGCAAAGTCGGCCAGAGAAATTCCTTAAAGGAAGTGAGGATTGATGGTGAGGCTAGTGGGGATGGCTATATTGCAGGGGGTAGAACTAACCGTAGAGGTCGCGGTGGAAATCGTGACGGAATGAGAGGGAAGATCAAGAGAAATATACATAAAAAGAATAAGAAGGTATAGAGAAGAAGAAATAAGTAGATGAGGCTGTAGGAAGATACTGGTATTGCATAGATCAAGGGAGATAATGGGAGAACGTAGTGACGTTGACAGTTGTGGAGCGATAGTGCTGTTTCTTCTGGTTCTGGTGGTAGTGATGGTGGGCTGACCATTGAAAAAAAAAACCAGAAATTGAGATTTCACGGCGAAATGTATGTACGTACGGGCCTGCCGGGTATTGATTGTCAGCCGAGGGTGCGCGTTGTGCTCGAAGCTACCATTTGTACCGGCGCGACTCGGAAACTCGAATCCTGTGCCTGTGCCAGGCGGCCAGTCTTCCCTAGGCACTCGACGAGCCAGTAGCGGTTCCGCGAGCAGGCACACGAAGCACGCGCGGCGACACGCCACCCAGCACGCCAATCGGAGTTCCTCCTGTTCCTCTCGTTATTACTCCAGTTCCGCACGTTCCGCGCCCGCGTCGTCAACGAGACAATATACACCGCAACACTGTCAGGATTACGCTGGCCAAGACCGGCGAACGTGCGCGCTACTGACAACAACGAGAAAGCCAAACGAAAAGTACCTGGAGGTCGATGGACAAAGAGCTACCTCATCTATTAGATAAAAAGCCACTCGTTTTTGAATAATCAAAGCGATTCATTAACGTTTCCTTGAACGGTGGATCCTCTGATACGCCCACTTCCACGAGAACGTATTCAAGATTCCCTAACAGCTCTTACTCTCGATCGCTGTCTTATACTTCTGTAACACTTCTTTAATATTCTCCCTCTACTTTCTCTCACTGTCGCTGGTCCAACCACATCTTACAGAACTCTTTCTTTCTCTCTCTTTCTCTCTCTCTCTTTCTCTCCCTCTCCCTTTTTCTCCATTTCTATCTTTGACCGTGTACTATTGTTTTCATTCACTTTGTTTTTTTAACCGACAATCCCTTTAGAGACTCTTCCTCGATGCTATTCCAATTGTCCTAGACCTGATCGTCAAAGAGAAACCATCCTGGAGGATTGGTACTTCGGTTCTCAACGCGACGAGATCGTCGTGTGCACTTGTTGAAGAGGTTCGAAGATTCGCGGTTCAAAGGATATTTCATGTCAGAATCCACTACGTGTGCCTGCATCGTGCGTAACACGTTGACGATCTCGAACACGTATCGTCGACATTCCGTGTATCGCTGAACGAGCAATTCTCATCGTTTCCCTTTTATCTTCTTCGTGACTGGTTCGTGCTCTTTTTTTTTGGGTGCCTGTCGGACGACGGACGTCGGACGTACTTCGAGATTTTGAGAAACGCGCCAAGAACGTAGCGAACATGTACGAGGGCGGCATGGCTGCTGAACGGCAGGTACGTTTACGCATCGGTTTACATCGAGGCTCCTGCCGTAAAGAGGAGTTCATCTTTTTCTAGGGCGATTATACCTTGTTGTAGGGAGGCTATTCGGAATTATGATAAGTCAATTTGAAATGTTTTGGCGCTTTATCCCCACTCATGATTATTCGATGCAAGATTAGCTAGGGGCTCCTGGCTCCTATGCAGTGTATCCTGGGAACCAAGGACCCTACTCCAAAAATCATTAGTGGCCCGATGGTCTTTAGGTTAATCTTGCGACTTGCGTTTCATTAGTTTTCGTGCTTTTCGGGTACTTACGTTAATATCTTCTTTTGTTCTTACATTGCGATCAGCCGGTGTTGTAGTAGATAGAATTTCAAAAATTATACGTATTTCTTTAAATTTGATTAGCACACTGGATAACCTACTTTTGCACGAAGACATGCATGTTATGAATAATTTGGCAACAATTAATTAATGACTAGGTAGGGACGGAATTGCTAGGGGAAGTATTCATACTGTTTTTCTTTTTATGAATTTCGAATTTTTACGTCAAAAACGCGATGTGGTTTTAACACTCAGGGTGTTTCCAAGGAAAGAGTATGCGAAATTTATTACAGCAAGTACAGTGGGGCCACGACCTCAGCTCCACTTCTAGGGGACTTATTTACGTTTTCGTCGGTAAGGAGATTGCCCCTCAAACTGGAACTAATATTGCGGCTCGACTATAAGTCGTTTTACCTTTATTCCTTTCTTTTCTTCAAGACTTGGTGCAAGGTCTGAGAAGAGTCTCAGCTGCTTTCGTTTTCCATTTTCTTTTTACACACAACTACACCGTCAATCTTCAGAGTCAGAGGGACTATTTTCATCCCTCTTACCTCCCTATCCCTACCATCTTATTTCATTTAAAATTTTTAATAACGCTGTATCCTCTATCATTTTTTCCCGAGAGATATTGAAACTGCACGTCAAATTTAATAACGTGAAAAAAAAAACATAAATGAGAAATTCCTATAAAAACAATCTCTTATAAAAGAATTATTAATACAGAATTAAACATACAATAACAAGAAAGCGTTATGAAAGTCATACCAAATGAAATAGAGAAATGGAGCATACAATATTTGCAAAGCAAATTTTGTTACATAATAAACATATACTTGATTCGCGATATTATTTGTATATGGCAGCGTGTGTGTAACACAAAAATCGTTCGACGAAAATAATCTCCACTCCGAGATATTTGCTTTGACTATTAGATGGAAATGCTACAAAAGTTTGCGAAATTCTTTAAACACCTGAGAATGAGTATTCGGTGATTTGTGATAAAGAATACGTGTACGAGTATCAAGCAAAGTTTCTCGAAAGTCTTACAATTTCAATTTGAAAGTTTGATTAAATGTTACGATATTACCACTGACGACTCGATTTTTTTTTTAATTATTACAATTTCATGCTCTTGGTTCGCAAAACACTTTAACTGTTTCCTATTTTACATAGGCACTAATATATTTGTTTGTGCAGTTTTTAACAATTACCGATCAAAGATATGTAATGCCTTATATAAATAGTGGCAATTATGTTTTATATATAATTTATATATCAATATAGCACAGAATCAACATAGCTGTTTCTATTATATTAGAAACAAAATGCGAGACACGTTTTTCGCACACCTTTTACATCTATTTCATCATGTAACAAACATCAGACAATTTACTCGAACCACACAATTCTCAGAAGTTATCACTGCGATGCCATTATCAGATTAAAGAAATTTCTTACATAGCAATTCGTTGATAGAATAGGTCAAACTTATAGTCGATCTACGAGTTCAATGTTTTTTTTAGAAAATTCGCAAGCAATGCACACCTTAGCAAATCACACATGGTTTTAATTCAACCTTACGCAAATATATTATCATAAACAAATAAAATACATATGCATACCTTGAACAAATATTTTATGAAGTGACACGTGTGCCTTACTAGATATTTCCTTGTTTTTGAACTGTCAAAACAAAACACATTTGACTCGTGGACAAACTATTGTACAAATTAGTATATATCCTATGTCTTGTCACTAAATATCTTGTCAAATTTCTTAGACATTGCTATTCCTCTGAAAAAATCTAATTGTAATGTATAATAATATAATATTGTTTAATTAGCGTATAATCATTTCTTTCGATAAACACTTATATTTTATATATAGATTATAGGCATATGGAAGGGTAATTATCGGGTTCATTTCGGGGTTCTAGAGGTTCACATGGGGACCGGACCCGGTATTCTTCTAAATAAAAGGGATGATACGGGTATCGGTACCCATATTCTGCTCTATGTACAATGTACCTTCTGGGGACCCAGGTATCACATAGCAAACGGTGAATACGGGTACCGGTGTACATATTGTGAATAAGACATTTTTAATAGACCGAGTAATAATTTTGGTAATGCTAGCCGATATCATTTTCATTGACTAGGCGTGATGTAAAAAGTAAAGACGTGGGCCAATTCTAAAAAAACACATAACCGAACTTATATCCGGAAGTCATGGGTGAAACTTGTTTTTCGTTCTGTATCTTCATAGTACATTGTATACCGAATCCAGTCCTCGTGTGATAAAGGTGATTATAAGGGCCGAGTAGTTAATTCAGGCGTCGGTACCCGTAATTACCCTCACAACATAATGATAAGTACCGATATTTACCATCACATATGAAAACGAAAAAAAAAATTCTGGGGAAGATTCCTTCGCGCAGTCATACATGATTGTTTGACTTGCGATGCTACAACAAAATATTTGTAACATGTCAATGTTAAAGTGATGATGCAATGTACATGTCAATGTTAAAGTGATGATGCAATGTGATGCATGTGGGGCCCAGCCAGTGTGTCATAACGGTGCTTACGGGGTCCTATCTATTGTTGGTAGAGTCGGTCCCCGCAATTACTTTTAAAACACTGTGAATGGACCTGATATGTTCCATTACAATAACAAAGCATGAAAATATTTAATTGTCGATAAACTCTAAGTTTCAAAAGCTACTAAAAATCACTTTTGTCCCGTACATTTACAAATCCTAGGTCTTCTGGTCAAAATGATGATTGTCATGAGAATTCCATGTTCTGATGAATTTAAGAAAATCTGGAAATATCGCAGCATTGTTTTCGACTTATCCATGCTCTGATTGACTGTGAATCGACACAATCCTAAATAAGTTCGGTTGCTTGACCATTTCGACATTACTATGCTATAGGCATTTGCTAGTAACGATAAAAGGCAAACAATCTTGCATGGCGGTGCTGAGGATTTTTAGCCAAATTTGATGATCGCGTATTTGCGAAATTCCTGAACGGAAATATGAAGAATTTTTCGATACGTAATGGTACATGTGGGTATCATTTCTTATGTTGTAATGGTGATTGTGGGGTCTGAGCCTTTGTTCTCAGTGTCGGTCTCCGTAATCACTCTTACAATATAAAGACGGTGCCGGTTTGTACCCTTACATATTAAAACAAAAAATAATTTACCTTTTATGTAATTGCAATAATTACATACTTTTTTATAATACAGCAGAACGTCAATCATCCGAATGATGATTTTGTTTATCAGAAGCGTAAAATCATCCTAACAGAGACTTTGCCGTTACATACATTGTTGCGCGTCTTAGCGAGCTCAGAATTGCATGGCAGTACCGCTCCCCTTCCGTCCTCTCGGCCGTAAGTTTTCCCCAACAAACAACTCCTGTTCGGCCATCCGAATTTTCGATTATCCGAATGGTAGTCGGTCCCAATTAGTTCGGATAGGGGGGCCACTATAGTGACTAACCAGATAAACAAGGGACAAGCTAAACATCTGACGACGTGTTTTCTAAACTAAGATAAGATTTCTGGGTAACAGCGTATGATTATAGCTAATATAATACACTGGTTATAATAAACAAGAAATGAAGACTATTTCTGCGACAATGAAAATTTGGTTCATTCACAGATTTACACGTGCATCCTTTCAGTGTTGAAATGTGCAATTACAGTGTAGTCGTATTTACCGTTTCATAGCTAAATGTGGTCCTTTTATTCCTTTCGCACAAGAAAACTAAATTTACTTGTATCTTTTTTTTTTCCTAATATACAAAGTGATACCGATCGGTTTTTATACTTCCAATTTTAAATGTAGAGCTATGTACAGTCGATCTATCATATGTACACTTGGACCCCATATGGACCCCTTCACATACATATATGCCCATTTTTATATATGAATTTTATAGACGAGAACATATATAATGTTTATATAATTCATATATATTTTCTTCTCATGGGCTGGCACATATCCATTGTAAGAAATCAATATCATTGCCATATCTCAATGTTGGACAAGAAAAAGAATAAAATAAAATACAAGAAAAAAGCTTGTGAACTAAGCCAGATCAGTTTTACGATGAATTCACGTAATTCATTTATTCATTAAAAATTGAAGTATGTATGAAATATCATTAATCGAATATAAACTTTTTTCATAATCTTGTGAATAAAGTTTTAACGAGATTATTCATATTTTAACAACATTTATCCGCGACATGACCTAATAAACTTCTGGTTATGTTATAGAATGATATTGATCAATATTTCGTGAATTTTTAGCTAACAATGTCTTTACTACTATGAAATCGATGTGTGTAAATTTCTACTAAAAAAATCCTAAAGTAAAATATTCGAGTAAGATACGAGCTGACACATTTAAAGTTTTCAAAGTATAACAACATACATACAGGATAGCCAATTGCATTATAGTATATTTATAAACCATTATCTTCTAACCCGATTATCTACCTTTTAAATTGCAAGCAGTACAGTTTTTTGTCCCGTGATGTTGTAACAGTATAATCTGCAAAAGGAAGATTAATATTTGTAAAGTATTGTATAGACAAAGCAAAAAGATTATCTTCCATCAACAATAACTAATAAAATGTGACACATATCGAAAACAAGGAATTACCTTGTAATGACGTAATTCCTCCAGTACACCATAAAATTATATACATACGCGAAGTGAAAAAAAAATGAATGTCAGAAGATTGAAAGTCACAAATTTCATCTTTTGCGCCTTTAGAAATGTTTCTTTTTAAATATAAATCTTTCGAAAAACACACACGTGTGTTACGGAAGCATGCGGTGAAATGATTTGTTTAACTAATCATTTTGAACATGCAAAACAATTGTTTAGTACCTTAATAAATAAGAACGATTTTTGTCCCAAGTCTGCCCTGAAGGAACTTAGGAAATTGTCCGCTGTGCGCAAATTCCACTGGACATCCGATAAGACCAACTTGACCGATCAATAATACTAGTGCCTTTGCAAAGTGTGCAGACGATTATTGCACCAACGTATTTTACTGTCCAGCTAAACGTTTATTAGCCATAAATTATTTATAGACGTCAAATACAGGGTGGTTATAGGGTAACTTCCCTAATTAAAAATTCTATAGCTTTTAAACGGCTGAATATAAGGAAGTCACTTTATGTCCACTCCGTATAATGAATATTTCTCTAATTTACTGGAAGTAAATTTCTCTCGTGTGTACTATGTGTACTCTCAACTGTACAAAGAAATATCTGAAGATATGTCGTGATCTCAGTCAAGTACTTTCGTCTGTATTTTATTTTCACCGAAACCTATTTATATGATTTTTTGTTGGGGAAAAAAATTGATACATTTACTTTCGACAAAGCCAGTGGATTCTCGATAGTCCTATAAAAACTACTTATAGTCGCTCTCTTCTTGTGATCCCAGAATATTTGCACAGTCAAAAGGGTCGTAAGCTAAAAAGATGTTGGAAAAGGGGTTAGGAGGGGAAAGGAATTTCGTCATGTCTTCGATTTCCGGTTGGAAGACGAACTTGAAGAGGGACTTTATCGAATATTGCCGCTACGTACTAGCAACGAATCTTGAGGAAGGGCATATTCCCACGGGACTGTAAGAAATATATTGCACTGAACTCGATCCATCAGCTGCTTCCCTGTTTATAAATATTATAGCATATTACATCCAATTTTGTTATATATAATAAATTGTGATACAATTTTTCGACTTGCGGTTACAAGGCGACTTCAGCTACCGATTTCGATAACGTTTCCGCTTTCTGGTTCCCTTCGAGTCGCCACCCTGCTCAAAAGCTACGCTCTCGAATTGATTCGTAGTTATGCCAATTCTCTCGAAAAGATTTATTATTCTTTAGTTTAGGTCGAGGTGCTCGAATCTGCCGTGGGGAGATAGTCTCGACGTACCGAGTTGCCCGGCAGAGGAGAGCATCCGACAGAGACGTCTCCACGAACCGGCAGAGGAAGCGGGGGAGATACCGGCGCCCCGCTGGAGATGGGCAAAGGGCTTTAGAGCAGGCGGAGATATAGTTTTGATAAGGTTAAGAGCAGGAAAGGAACCGTCTGACCCGAGTTAAGAATGAAGTGCCCAGCTGTCGCCCGATGCCCTGGGGAAGCGGCTGTGGAAGATCTCCAAGAGTTACGAACCGATTCGCTAAGGAACGTTCTCGATTTGGTTTAAAGGGACGACTCGAGGGAAGGGATAAGAGCTATCGGCTATAAGGATCTAGATCAATCAGAATGATTAGTTCCCGTATTTGCCTATTGTCAATTGACTTATTTAAAGCAGTCTGTCTTGGGATACCGACCAGGGTACGTCCAGCTGCCTAGCGGTCCCGTGCTATCTGTTGATAGTTTTTCTAGCTGTGTCTCCTACACGGTGTAGAAAGTTCGCGCTTGTGTCGTTCTAGTGTTGCTCTCGCAACATCCAGAAAGTCCTATAGATTTTCTGCCGGTATTTCGAAGGTGCACCGCTGTGCTATAGTGCAGTACCCACCTTAATGTCCTCTGGATGCAGTTCTCAGCCTTCATGGGTTAGCTGAACCAGCTTCGGTGAGGATTTGCAACCTCTTAGTTGGTGGAGGAACTTCAAATTTATAGGTCCAGCTCGGTCTGATGCGTTGTCGATCAATTGCTCTTTGTTTCCGGCACTATTTATCTAACGCTTACTCCGACCCTGTCTATCTCAACCTAGAAGCCTAAACGACCATGCACTTCCGTGACCGTTCGCTCCCGTTCGTGCATTCAGTTGCGTTTGCTGATTTCACGCGACCGCAAAGATCAACACCTACGGTTGCGTTTCTCGACTTTACGCATCTCCAAATATTGACGGGATCCGTTAAGCTATCGTCTGTTCTGATAGATTCCGTCAGAGATCTCGTTTTTGCGGAGGTGAGACCTCAACTTCCAGGTCATACCGGCTCGTCAATTTCCGGTGAAGAATAGAATTGACTGGCGCCCCCTGGCATGCGGATGCATGAACGAAGGGTTGGCGAAGATGATCTAGGTTCATTCTCGAATTTTCCTTATCGGTGTCGAGTTAAGAAAATACGTTACAATATATATCTGCGAGAGAGCATCATTTTACATTTTCAATAAATATAACATAAAATAGGAACCAAATACTAGTGACGTATCATAGTTTAAATAGTTTTTCTTACATACTCTGGTACCGTAATGATATTGTAACTGATTAAAATGATCGATAAGTTACATCTATTGGCTATGGAACACAGTAAATCTGACGTATCTACACTAATCCTGTAATCCCAGTTCACTTTATTGTATTATATGCACAATGTATATGTATATGTATATACATACCCATTATTATTATATTTAAAGCTTTATTGTGGAGTGTTACTCTTATTGGTTCTCGTAGATCAATGGATACGGCTTACCCTTGAAGTGCAACGTAACAGTCACTTAACTGAACAGTTAAAGCTAATGAGGTGCAAGTTATGCAATTTTATGGTTTTATTTAAGAGCAACGTATCTGGTAAATGAACGTCCCTTCTTTGTCCTTGCTTATATAGATTCATTTTGATCATGAATATGTATAAGTTTCAGGCATTTCGTTTTGAACATTTACAAGACCCTATATAAATATGTATACTATACAAGTGGTCTCCAAATTCTACCATGATGATAATAATAATTTTACATTTTTTTAATAAAAGATAAAGTGAAAAGATCATCCGTCATCTGTTTTGCTTGAATTTCTTCGAAAACTACAACAAAGATTAACAGAATTGTTGTCGCCCGAGGTGTCATAAGCAGACAAATAATTTCCTAGTTTTCTTTCAATCATTTATTTCCGCAATCATCCGCTGCACTGCACCTGATATTTCTAAAAGCCAGTTATCATGAGTATAAAGCTAATTTAAAAGTAATTTAAAAAATATTCTTAATTCGTGATATGCGTTTCTTAAGCTACCAGAATCTCTTTTGTGTTGATTTTCATTGTATGAAAATCCTCAAGAAAATTCTTGACAGGCACAGTTCTCATGAGAAAATGAACGACGTCCCGTTGACGTTTGCACGACTTCGTGGCATATCTACGGAATCAACGGAAATCCAATCACGAATAAACGGATTTTCTTAACCCATGGTTCTTGCTCTCTATTTATATGATAATACCCTAACATTTTCTACATTAATAAAACGTTAAATTTCATTTATATAAAATAAACATTTTCAATATCAATATCGCCAAGCAGTGCGTATTGCACGAATACTATACTGATAAATAATTTCGAACTACTAACAGTATTTTAAATTAATATAGCGAGTGCAAGAAAACATTGCGTAATTTTGTGTATCACCTATTGAGACTTTAAAGGCGAAAGTATTCACTTAAAACGCATTGTTGGTTCGCTTGTAAATATTGTAAATTTTGTTGGAAACTTCTTCCGCCAATTATCAACAACTATACATACACAAAATCACTCGATACTATCCAATTGATCAATCTATTGAGATTTATTAAATAATTTGAAACAAAATTTCTCTCAGCTGAAATTATTACCAGTTGTACCACTTTAACGTCTCGTTTATTAATCTGACACTTTAATCGACCAATCCGTATAAATATTGTTTAACTTTATCTCAAGACAGGTATCCAGTAAATTCAAATAATGAAAACGTTAGAAATCTTTATCTGATTAGTATGTCGCAGTCGTGTGTCAAAGTTTGATAAATACTGTCTGATCGAAGTTTTCACCGTGGCTCATTCTATAAGTAGAAAAACTGAAGATTTAGTAAAGGATTGCTTTAAGGAAAAAAAAAAGAAACTATTAGGAAAGTAACTATTTAAGGCTATTGAATATTCGTCGACACTAAATTAACCGACTATGCGAGAAGAACGATTGGAATAAACTTAACTATTGCGACAACACTGTAACCGTTGCAATAACTTATTATCTGCACAAATATTGTCAAAAACTCATTTAACATGCCTAATTCGTAAAAAATGCATTTCTCATGAAGTCGTCTTTTATTCTGGCAAACTCGAAGCTGTCACCCATTCAAGTGTTGCATAGTATATCCTTTCCTGCTGAACTTCAATGACCGACTCAGCTACGTCGTTCTATGTAAAAGACGATATTTGTTTCTTCTATCCATGATAAAATTAGACATAACCAAGTCTTCTCGTGTACCTGAAAAACTTTTTTATAACGTGAAAGCTCATTACTTTTTAGGATCTTAAAACAGTAAGGTCAAAATGGAGTTTAGACATTTTGTAGAATCTACGAGTCCCTATGAGTATTACGAGCTCTTGTTAAAGTCAAGATACCTACAATACCTCCAAGTTCTCTCCGTAGGACCTCGTAGATTCAAACTGGAATCAGTAAAATAAGAGATCAAAGAAATAAGTGTTCTAGAGGCGCAAAATACTTAACAGTTTTCACCTTGAAATACTGTTGCGGTTTATTAATAAATTATTTCACAAAATAACTACACCCAAATATTAGAAACCCTAACTACCGTTAATAACAATCTGCCGAATAGTTATTATTGATCCCTAATAGTAATTACTATTGACGTTCAGTAGTAACTCCTATGAATAATAACGTCCCAATATTTACTCTTACACGTCATTACTAATTACTCTTGTAGTTATAGTAATTATTCTCAATGATAACCTCCTCAACAGTTACCATTATTTTCTAATAGTAAGCACTATTGACAATGAATAGTTACTGTTGAACGTTAATAGTAACTATTGCGAGTTCAATGGTTTCTTTCCGTAAGGGTTCTTACTACTAAAGAGACTGGAGAATAGACTGTCTCATGCATTTTTTATATAGGCGTCCCACCGTGGCACTGAGTAATTGCCTGATATTTTCTTGGGGATCAAGGGGAATCTGGAGTTTTAGTTTAGGTTACTTACGTTACGTGGTGTTCATGGATCTTCGCCCCTCAGGCACTTAAATTCCCTAATTAACGCGAAGAGGTTTAATGTTTCTCGTATAATTTTGTCGTATGATACTTGATGACAATCGGAAACAAAAAGTGCGTAAGAAATTTTCCCACGCAATTCCTTATTTACGATAAGTGGTTCCGAAATTCGATTTCGTTTAAGTTGCTGATTTCGATTATATCCTTTTTGCACGTAACAGCTTCGCACAGTCGTGGAATGTTCGTTGCTTTGATTATATTTAACATGGTGAATATAGATCTTATTATTCTTTGATCTGCATTTGAATTACGCTCTTTTGTTTTTAATAAACGTTTACTATATTCGCTCGGGTTTAATAACGTAACAGGGTAAATAATTCGTATTTATGTTTCGTTTACTTAATTAATCAACTGTTTTCTTTGTTACGCTTGGAGTATATTTATACAGTCCTTGGTTCTTTTTTGTACATGTTACTATAATATTTTCTTTTTTGTACCTTTGGTATTTTTTGGACAATGTTATAATCTTTCTTACGGTTAACATAAATACCTAGAATGAGCTCGTATCGACTCCCTGAAGTACTATCGGAACTGTGCTATTTGAAATTGTATTAGTTGCTATTGTATTAATAATCGAAGCTAGATTATTGTTATTATGATGTATTATTTATTTCGATGTTGCTCTTGCGTTATACAGGGTGAGGCGCGAAAGACAGAACACCTAAATAACTTTTTTGGATTGGAAAATATGGAGTTCGTAAATATTGGAATTTAAATGGTTTGGAAGGACGCCCATGGCTATCATAATATATTTTTTTAAATTCATTTTTTATCAGTTTTTTCAAGGTTATCAGAGTTTTTTTAAATGGAATAGCATATTTTTTCTTCTTGCACATTGTAACCGGCATCCAAACGAATCCAACCATGTAGCATAGTATGACCTTTAAATGACCTCCAACCCAGAAATATGGAATTAATAATAATTCGACATGTAAGAGATTTGGCTTTATTTCTGTTACGCTAAATGTTCAAAATTACTCCCTTGCACTGTGATACATTTTTTGAACCGTGTAGTAACTGAATTTACTACTCTGTAGTTCATTTCTGAAGAAATCGATCCACAAGCCCTGGTTATTCTTTCTTTCATGTTCTCTGCAGTGGTTGGTCGTAATCTA
The DNA here is from genome assembly GCA_030142285.1 of Calameuta idolon. NCBI lineage: Eukaryota > Metazoa > Arthropoda > Insecta > Hymenoptera > Cephidae > Calameuta > Calameuta idolon. The sequence goes on along the minus strand of JARQSV010000516.1, from coordinate 1,289,275 downwards.
TCGATAAACTGATAGATTAGAAATTCTACAAACTTCAGAAATCTGATAGCAAGAAGGATTTCGGAGTAATAAGTAGCCGAGATAAACACGATTGTGGACATACGAATATGTGAAATTGTTTCGTAAATCTTCTGTCATCACCGAATCTGTTACTTTGTTGTGTTATTGTGATACATTTGAATGTACCCCCGCTCACAGAAATCGTTTAGCCTGACAGAAATAAAACCAAATCTCTTACACGTCGAATTATTAATTCCATATTTTTGGGTTGAAGGTCATTTAAAGGTCATACTATGTTACATGATGGCATTCGTTTGGATGCCGGCTACAATCTGCAAGGAGAAAAAATATGCCATTCCATTTTAAAAAACTCTTAAAACACTTAAAAAAACTGGTAAAAATAAAATTAAGAAAAATATATTATGATAGCCATGGGCGTCCTTCCAAGCCATTTAAATTCCAATATTTATGAACTCCGTATTGTCCAATCCAAATAAGTTATTTGGGTGTTCTGTTTCTCGCGCCTCATCCTCCATGTTATTCTATAGATATTCTATAAATTTTGATTGAATTTTATCTACTTGGATAATTTTATATATTGCTTAACCCTCCAGTGATGCTACTTTTTTTCTTGCCATAAGAAATGTATGTACACCTTTCAGGTTTGCCAGCGCTGGCACCACCGCTGTAAGATTGAACCTATGACTTCTTTATAAATATCAATTTTGTTAAAATTGTAAAATAGAAATTCGAAAAAAATTGACCCTACGTTTTTCGCAATACGCTCGCAGTGGCTTCTTTTTTAAGAAAATTGACTTTAAAAATCCATCGGGTACACGTGCACTTGACTAATATTTGACTTAAAGGATCTCGCTAGAGGCACTATTTTCTTTCATATTAAAATACAATTTCAAGACTGGTGGTTTAAGGCCACGATAAAAACTGTTCATGGCTCCCTGATTCGACGAGCATAATTTTGTACGTAGAAACGAGATCAATATTTTCAACAAACCATAAATTAATAAAATACATTGTTTTCGTGATTGAAATATCGATTGACTTATTTTACGCTACCTTAGGTCGTAACATTGTATACAAATATGTAAGAAAGCAGTGCTTCTAGCGAGATCCTTTAAGTTGAGTATTAGTCAAGTGCACGTGTACCCGATAGATTTTTAAAGTCGATTTACTTAAAAATAAAGTCGCGTAAAGAAAAAATTTGTTTTGCAATTTCGGTTATTTTCTATCGATATATCGTTGTTCGGTACTCATGTTTCGTTATTCGTGCACGTTAAATGTATATGCGTACAGACGATATATTACATTCTGTTAATATTCCACCGTACATGAACATAATTTTGCAAATCGAGAAGCGTCAAGAATCCAATAATCCAGAATTTACGTTAACGTCATGATAATCTTTAATATATAAGACAGCGTGCCAGTCTTCGAGCACATCTCATTAAGAACATGGATAGTTTAGAGAACCCTTAATCACAACTTAGTACTAAGAGTTGGCGCAATTTCGTGTACACAACTATGCTTTAGCTATTCTAAAGTCACTCGACTTTCCAACCTTTGACTTTTCAGTTCACGACTGTATCTAGTACATCGGCCACGTATCGTTTCTTAAAGGAGTTTCAAGCTACCTTCTAATGAAATACTCTGCTGCATTTATCATTGCGATACAAATAATCATGACCTATTTTTTTTTCAAATGATTATGTTGACATTTGCTTTAGGGAAATTCAAGTCTAATACAGGATTTTCAGGCCGTTTATAGGAATTTTTCATAAGGGTATTATTAATTATTTCAATATCGGTTTTTCCCCACTTTTTATCTATTGACATTTTAACGTACTCGAAAAATTCGAGATTTCGAAAAATCGTTGATTTCGGAAAATGACAAAAAAAATGAAATTTACAGAATGGCAGGCTTCTAAAAAATGGTTGTCGGTTTGAGACTTTTTTGTCTTTGAACATCCATAAAAAAATCTTAAAAAGAGAACTTTGTATAATTGTTGCTGGTAAGTGGAATATTGGCACATTTACCGAAGGTAAACACCAAAATTGATGTTAATCGGACAAATAGTTTTCGAAATATCATTAGCACCAATTTTACAAAAGTCGTATCGAGAAAAACGTGTTTAAAGTTTTTAGTACCGATGCGACAAGGATTTTGCGAGATTTTAATCGAATCATGATGTTAATTTGCTTTTCCTGGATCATGAACGTCACCTTCTTCTCTTGATTTTTTGAATAGCTGATCTTTCTTCTCCAAAAGGAATCCAGGCTCCTTTCGACGCTACTGACGATCGTCTCTCATGTCAGATCGGTTAATCCGCTCATGGTCTCGTGAATTAGCATACACATTCACTTGCTAATCAGTAGTCACTTCCGTGAAAGATATATTTTCAGAACAGCATTCAATCCTTCGTTGAAATGGTTTAAGTTATATGCACAGTTATCATATACATATGTATGTACAGTGCAGGGCATTATTCACGGCAAGCGTATCAGCCGAAGTTGGACGCGATTGAACGATTCTGTGATAGTCGGTGCAGTGTTACTTTGTACAAAAATTGTTATGATGTTAACTTTTATTTCTCTAACGATGCCACACTACTCTGATTTACGAAATCGCCTATTCGCGACCAACCACAGCTGGTGCGTTTGTCATGAATAATCCTGCATGTACCCTTCTCAGAAGAAGCGCACAGCTGCCTCTTTATTGTACAGTGCGTTCTTAGAATAACTATAGCGTTGCCAATTCTACGTATTTCGCTGTAATATTTTACACAAATATTTGTAGGGCCACACGCTATCAGGAAGTGCAAGAAAATTGATTTTTTCAAACTTCTAAAGTACAACACTCCCTTAAGTGAATCATGGAAGAGACAAAAAAAAAATTCATTTTTTAAATTCGCATTCATCAATATGGATGATAGTGAAATTACATAAGAATTTATATTTCTTTGCTTTAGATTTAATCGCGTAAATATACAAAACTATAATATTCGTCAAGATTTATTTCGCTCGAAATCTTTATCAAATATTTTATCTCGCGTTGAATAAGAAAATTGGAGGTCCTTGTAAATTGATAATCTTATTTGCATTCTGGAAGATTTGACTACTGAAACTTCGGTGACCAATGAATTTAGAAAGGTAACATAGTGTTTGAAAATGTTCCAACCGTGATCAATATGACATCCCTTATCATAAAATCATTCCCAGACATTGCGTACGTATGAAAGTCGACTTTAAGACGTCCTATAATAGGCGTCTTTAATACAGCATATAAATCAGTCAAAATTACGTCTAAAAAATATTCGTTTGACAATGCCTTGGACATGTTGAACAAATGTTGGGTATTGGAAAGCAATTATATGTTTAAATACGAAAAGGCTAGATTATTCCTTATAAAAACGTTACAAAAATAATTTTTATGCAAGTGGGAAAGTGCGTCTGGTGCGTACTGGAAAACTTTTTAGAGCAGCAAAAAACATAATTGCTCTAATCGAACGTACCAATATATACAATCATTTTATTTTGTACAGGTCAAAAGTAGTTCAGGACGTAAGAAATGGCAAAAATATAAAATGCCAATAAGATCAGCAAGAGGAATCGCGCACTAGCGTTCACAAGTGGACAAATAATTAGTACATGGTGCACTCACAAGATTCAGGTTGCTTTTAAACTCCTTAGATTCATGTGGCACTCAGTGCATAACGATCCACGTACCTCGCGCATGTTAGGCCTTCTGGGATTTCCCAGGATACTTATTAATAAAGCTACGCGGTTCGATTTTCATTGCCAATTTTACAATGAGCATGTGTTCAGGGTTGACCTTATTAAATGAGTAGATAAGCAATGCACCACGTAACTTCGACATCTGAGGATTTCAAAACAAGAAGAATTCAAAATCTATTCCCTTTTGGGATTATGAATATCTTCGCTCCGATTACGGATTGTATTTTTTAAAATTTATTTTATTTATGAGTTGAATTGACATTCTCAGTATTACATTTGAGGAGGGAATACCGAACAAGTTTGGTTGCCCAATGCTCCTGGAAAAAAAAAAACAATTAAATTTATCTGAATTGGATGAGTTAATTTGTTCTCGACCGGAAAAATCATTTGCATCTAAATATGCCACCATTGCACTTGTCAATTCATGTGACCATATCGTATGTGCCTTCTCCTTTATTCTCTTTCTTTTTTTATTTTATTCTCCTATTTTCACAATTACTTTTGCTCCTAGTTTTACTACTATTATAAATGCGAAAGTTTGTATGGATGTTTGTTGCTCATTCACGCCAGAACGGTTGAACGGATCTAAATGAAATTTGGCACAGAGATAGATTATAGCCTGGAATAGCACATAGGCTATTTTTTATCCCGAAAAAATACACGATTCCCGTTTTTCCGCGAAGCGGAATCTGGTCAGCTAGTATTATCTATAAACTGTATTGACGCTTCATACGTGAGCCTAATTAGTAATGCAGTGTTCGATAAGGGCAAAACATTAGAACTAGGTAAAATTCATCCTCAGGGAGATTATTAAATAATATGTTTCATTACTTTACTTATGGCAGAGGGAGCAACGCGTCTGTTGATTAAGTGGTTTGTTTTCTCTATTCTTAAATCGAAATTTATATTTTTCGTTTACTTCTCTTTTTACCTCTGCCAACTCTTATACATGAAGCCAAAATAACAGTCAAGACTGAGAAGTCGTCTTTTGAAGGTTTTGTGAAACGCCCTTACGAGGGCTGAATTTTTTTTATTTCTTCAATAAAATTAAGTATACTGATGTGAAAGGATACCTATGGGCGTATCTATTTATCATATGTAATCCCAAATTACTTTTTACGTGGTTATAAATGGGAATTGTAATTTCTCATTGTCTTTTGTCTTCGTCGGTGTTTTCATTAATTATTAATTCTTGCTCATCAACTCATTCACGCATAGTCAATGAAAATTTACAAAAAAAATAATCTTTCAGAATGTAAGAATAAAAATACAAATCAGTATACACTAACTTTGGTGTTTTTGATATTTCAAATTTATAATTTTACATAACAGTGTATGATAGTCGGCTCGAAGACGTTTTAAATACGACTATACAAGTCGGCTAAGAGACATGTTAAAGATATACATATATCGGTCAGCTTGCAAGCGTCTTAAAAATCGTCGCCTTAAAGACGTTCGTGTGAGATAAATAAAAGGCGACAAAAAATGTTGCATTAGTCTCCATTTAGTCGTCTAAAATGATGTCTATAAAGTGTCTTCGGGACATGTACTTGGACTTCGTCCGGTTGACGTCTTTAAGATATGTTATGGGTTGTCTGGGTTGACTAAGGTTCGGTTGATCGGTTGTAGCTGTTTTATACTCTTCTTTGTTATTAGATCACGTTATAGTTTGGATTCTCGTTACTGACTGCAAGTATGGAAGTTCGTGATACTATAATTGAACCTATATTTTATTGATAAAATAGGACAATAATTATTTTCCAATCAAGTTTAACGAATTGCTTTACAAATATACTTAAGCCCGGACTCGGTTCAACTATTAGTTGGTCATTTGATTGTGCTAATAATTAATATTACAATAATAATAAATATTATAATCCTAAAATCAAATTAAACGAGAAAAATAATTCAATCACAGTGCTTTGTATTCTTCAATATCATTCAGATTCAAGATCGTACAAAAACAGTTGTGTATATGACAGTACATATTTTATTAATGAATAAACAAATGCTACACTAATAAGGTAATTTTTATTTATAACTTACGATTTTCGACTAAAAAATACAAGTAGCTACTTTTTTAAATGTATAATAATTTATACGTTATTTAATTCAAGCACAAAATTAATAGAACTTCTGTTACCCCATGTAGACCAGCTAGGATTGATACATGAAATAAAACTGAAATCTACTGAAAAAAACTCTTGAGAAATACATGCTCGCCTTTCTGACTGTAAATATTCGAGGACTAAAGAAAGTCCGCTGACGAAACCACTTTTCTCGCAAATTTCCGTTCGCGCGTGAAAAAACGTACCCATTCTTCTGAATTCCATGATATAAAAGAAGAAAAAAATATTTCCCATTATGAAGTCCTTTTTTCTTTACAAATGCAAGAATTCTTGCTCTATTGTCAATGTCTGGCTGGAATTCGCAAAAGAAATCGCAGCGAAAATGTTGCGAATAAGACATTCAAAAGAATTCAGCACATTCGCGCTCATTTGAGAATTCGCACTATGACATTCGCAGCATGATATGCATACTCATATAGGGATTCTGAATAGTCTGAACTGCTGAAGACATTCATACGATTGCGCATATTCATCTCGTTGAAAAACAATAGACTTTGGCTCTGCTTACTCTCTTCATTGTCTTGGCACTTTTGCCGTATCTCGCATACAGAAACGGACTTTTGTCAATACAATACTAAATGCATTATGCAATTTTGTGGGAAAACACAGTCTAGACAGAATAGTGACATACGTACGAGAAAGCACAGCCGTACGTATAGAAGTTGTCCTTCGGTCACTATTATTATAAGATATTAATTTTAGCCCAGATTGAAGAGGAATGAATCTTTGACACGGTGCTTAAATTATGGACGTGCTAGGATCTTTGTAATAAGGATGCCAAATTGGATTTCAGGTAATTAATTCAATACTGGAGCCTATATTGCAGTACGTGTTACTATAGTACTAGAGTCGCTTACCTACATGTAGAACGGTCGAGAGCATGTTACAAGTTATATATAAGCATTGTGAAGACCTAAATGCATATATCTGAAACAAGTACTTTTATTCGTGAAGGATATTTATACGTCAGCTCACTGTATAAATCGCGGATACAAATAAAAATCAAGAAATTTCAGATTCTATAAGAAATATCAGGTCAAAGTATAACTTTTTAACAATCATACCACCATCAAATATAAAACATCATATAATTGCTGTGGAAGAATTTAGAAAGCTTGTGTACCAGAAAACTTGCCTTCTTTAGTATCATTTATGAACCAGTCGAAATGAATGATCGACGTCTTAAATATTTCTTATAAACAAGAAAAGATAAAAAATACATTTTTAACAAAATCCAATAATATTATTAATAAATATATGAAAACCAGTTAATTTATTACAGTGTGTCCTGAATACATCGAATTAGATGCAATCGCGAAATAATTCATAAATTATTATAGTCTTACAGCTGAATATGTTATGATTAAATAAAAGTTATTACCAATCGACAATAAATTTCAAGCGTTCATATGTTCACCGAAATATTCGTAAGATTATTAAAAAAAAATTGTTCTACTTCACATGTCAGCTTTTTGCGAGCGAAATATTAAACTTGCGCAACCTGTAGTACACTTTGTCTACTATGTTTGTTTGTGTGTTCAATATTACATACATACACACACACAGTAGTGTACGTTTTAAAGGCGAATTTTTAAAAATGGTCGGTAACAAATAAATGGACACCCAAGTTCCAAGAAAACGAGCACCAGGTATAATCGAAATTATATCACCAAACTGTGTTCGGAAACTGCCCTACCCTAATTCTTTTTCGGTGGAGTCATGAATCAGGAAAGAACGGTACTGAAAATTTCTAAAAAGTAGTCAGGTTCACTGAAAACTACAATGAGCTAACAGGTATGAAATTTTCACCATAAAATACAGAACCACAAACTGGCCTTATTTATTAAATGAAACTCAAAATAATATTGGAACAATGGTTCCTGAAAAAGAATATACAAATTTCACATAGAATTTTACCTAGAATTTCCCAAATCTAAATAATTAACTCGACGGTTTTGTGAACCAATTAAAAGAGAAAAATAAACAATTTATAAGAATCTATAACACTAGAAAAAATAAAACAGGTTCCATACAATATAGCAAGAAGATCTAAAATAAGTGAAACAAACTATGCAAATTGTACACAAAGTGTACAAGCTAAACGATACTATATAAAATTGTACATTAGCTACTGCTAACGAACTTGCGATACTCTTGCGCCAGGGAAACGATTCTGTGAGGGGTGGACTGTATAGGCGCTAACGCAAAACTAAAAAACGACAAATAAACGATAAGAGGTAGGAACGATTCTTTAGTTCGTCACCGTTTTAGCAATCGCCGCATTCAAAATTTATCAGAAACGCGTAAGGCAACGTGTTATCAAACAATCCTGAGTTTTGGGTCTAGCTCTCGATGCGATAACTTGACCAAAACCAAAAATGTCACTCAGCATCTTCCTAGTTGCTCAAAATATTCAGAGGTAATGAATTTTCTAGATACCAGGTTTCTGAAGCAATCACGATACAATACGATAAACTATAAAAAACTACAAACTTAAAAGTACGTTTGCCTCTAGACTCAGTCACAACGAGAGTATCGCTGTGAATTTTAAAAATTGAGAATCTTCCGGAAAGAAGCGCCATAATACATCCATCCTAATCTAATGAGATTCGTGGTTAAATCCTGGCTTCTTTTGTTGTTACCCTGGCTGCAGTGCTATTTTCTAGAGGTGGGAATCCCGTCCAATTCTACTCACTAGATGGGTGGCTCCAGGCAGTCGTTTCAAACCCCTGATACCCTCTGGATCGTGAAAACACTCGCCGATTACCATGTGTAACTGGATTTCAGGGTGTGTGCTCCGATCCTGATGTTTTCTTCGCCTCACCAGTGCACTCCGCCAGGCTCGTAGATAGTACTCTTGGGCCCTATAGCAATAAAATTTTGAGTGGATTCTTTCGGATCTGCTTAAAGATTCTAAAATGGGAAACAGGTCCCTGGAGGGAAATAAATGAAATTTATAAAATAATACAATCCAACGCCACGGGACCAGTTGCCAACGCATAGGCTTCCAAATCGCTAATTATGCCCATTTTTCGACGTGCATGAAAATACCACGTCAAAACGTATGGAGAATATTTATAAAATGTATAGAAATCCAATAAATGCGTCGATAAAGTGTGTTCACAGTTTTCTCAAGTCACACATTTATCTGCTGATATCTGAAAATAGGATTCGAATAAAAAAAAAGCAATCGTTTTGCAATTCACGAAAATTTATTTATTAATCGACAAAATCCATACATACGTTCGTAATTCTTCGATCCAGAAGATTTTGACTGTGCAATTTTTATTATATGTTTTCCTCTTCTTCGTTGCAGATATCAACGTTAATCTCTCATAGAGAACGGCCATTATGTTCCGATCGGAGTTTACGTGCTGTTGCAAGAGTTGGCCAAGCTGTCAACTTGGCAGTCGAGCGATTCGTCACTGTAGGAGAAACAATCGCCGACGACAATCCGGAGATCAAACAAGATATGTACGAGGCCTGCAAAGAAGCCAGAGTAGCAGGTAACGTACATTTTTTTGCTAACATTCTTTACGATTTTCAATGGACTCGTCGATATTACTTGTCAAGTATAAAATTCCAAACCACAAAAAAGTTGAGGAAAGTAAGGTAAGGTGATATTCGATTTTCGACCATCGAAGGAGTAGAGCTAGATGAGATTCATATCAAAATTATCAGAGGTGATTTTACGAAAAAATTCATTAAATAATCTTACGCAAGAAAGATAGGATTGCCATAGAGAAAATAGCGCATGATATATAAAATGGTAATACAGTATAGTGCAGTACACTTGTCTGCTCGCATAACCTGCATATATTGGTATAAAATAATTATGAAAGAATTCTCGCAGTATTACAATGCCAACTATTTGACTTTGACAAAAACATAAAATAATATCGATAACGACACAAGAATATTGCTAGAGATAAATATAAGGGCAATCTTAAATAGTTATTGGTACGTTATAAGATACAATAGATTTTGATTATCAGGAAGCTTTATCGTAAATCCAATTACAACGTATAATACACTGACATCTAATTCGCTGATAATATACGAATCATTTTAGGGTATCGCTTTTTGAAATTGCATTTTGCAATTCACAGAAAAAGAATTTTCAATTAAATCTTTCGAATACTACCACCACCCCGAACATGAAAACCACATTATTCGATTTAACGCTACTGACATCCATTCGCAATAATACTTTTTATCAGCTGTGTACTCAGCGGTGATACTATCACTACGTTGATTAAAATTCTCAAATTGAACATCCAAGTTGTCAACTTGTCCGATAAAATAACAAATTTGAGATATACTAGAATCCTTGGCAAAATATCTCAGGAAACACTGACTACAGAACTGTGTCAAGGAATACCAAGAAAACAGAATCATAGTTTGAAACACTTAAACTGCGACGTTGAGATTACAATGCGGATATTCAGCCACTCGAAGATCAGCTACTTGACGATATGACTGAATAAAAGATTTTACTGCTTTAATTTGTTAGACAAGGGCTGATTTAATTGTAACTTATCATAATATTTAATACAAGAACCCAATTATCCATAGTACAATAAATATTATTTTGCAAATCGCGGACCCATCACCGTCACCTAGACAAGCTCTGAATTTATCGAAGAAATTTTTTACTATGGATTTTCTGTATGTAGATGACGTAATAACGCAATAACGAGAAAAACAATATTTTTTTATAAGTACAAATATGTGTGCGGATCAAATACTTTATGCGAAGATGCACGTTTATACCATCTTAAGGGGACAGGATTGAATTGAATCAATAAGGCAAATAATATTTGTGGAGGAAAATGATTTATTTGGGCCATACTTTATTCTTCTCGTATTTTTGTCACTTGCCGGATAAAGACAGGCTTCCAGATAACGAATATCGAGGACCAAAAAGGTCTCAAGTATTTACTACTTGTCACGTGCGAAGATTAATTTCAAAATTGAAACAAAAAATTGAAAAATATCAATATTCGCGTTAATTATTATACAAGAAGGAGCAATTATCATTTCTCATTTTTGCCTTGCGATCGAACTCTTCGTTGAGTTGATTTTTTGTATAAAATATGTATTATCGAAAAAAAAAAAAAATTGTTAAGTAGATCCCACTGATATTCTCCATATAATAGCCAATGATAGAAGCAAGCAGACATATTTAGTGAATAAAAAAAGTTATTTACCTCATGGGAATCCAAGAAATGCAGTTGAGGGAGGCAGGCAAATAATGATTTGTTAGTTTATCACATCGATGCACTTAGCATACCAATGGGACTTGTGCGAAATGTGTAAAATAAAACACCGTAATCCGGAAATACAGTAACAACGTATCTGTAATAGTTGACGGTCCCTTGGGTAGCCGCTCAATCAGGCTGACTCCAATTCTTGTAGAATGTTTCATGGAAAATTCGCAAGATAATAAATCTTCCTGAAATGAAACTGTCCGCACACAATATACATGTGCTATATATGTATACATGCATATATACATTTGATATATATATACATATATATATCTGTTAACTGTACTATAGAATGGAGGGGAAGCGATACAGTATCTATATAACAAACGAGCCACGTAATACTGCAAGAGAATGCAGGGGTCACTTTAAAGGAACAATTTCGTGCGAAACTGTTATCGACTCTATTAAATAGACTTGCCATTGCCACGTAATGCTTTATACACATAGTCGAACCTCCATTATTTCTTCGTATATCGTGAGGGTTTTAGCTCCACAGTGGACAGAGAAGTTTTTATGACATCATCAGACAATTTCTTACTTTATCTTGTGTTATCCTTTAACCTTATTCAAGTTTCTTATTCTATTCTATACTATAGTAACTAGAAATGCAATGAATAGTATGTCCAGGAGAATTATTGATGAATTATCTTATTTCAATTACATGAAAGCAGGATCTGATTATTATTGCTATACTCGTTGTTTCGGTATTGGTGAATATTTCTAAATAATCAGCATTTATCGCCTATACCGATATCTGTATTTGAACAAGTAATGATATTCCAAACTCACGAACACGTACAGTTCTTTATTCTATTATTAGAGCTTTCGACCTGATTTTTCGTCGAGATATACACGCATTTTGCAATGACAATGCAAGCAGTATTATGATATCTAGCACGGATGAAAATGAGTGAAAAAATGCGTGAGAATATATTTTGCACACTCAACCTGTTTTCGTACTAACACTTAGTCTCCCGTGAAAAATTCTCAACTTTCTCGAAAAATTACTTTCCTGGTTATTATCTTTTTATAACTGCTATTAATCCCAAAAAATATGACAGCTTTATCGCCCATAGTGTAAACTCTAAGGAACGTGAATTCAGGCTACTATAACCGCCTAGGTTCGTCGCGCTGTAAAGAAAATTCTTACGTTTCTCAAGATAACGTCTGTTTTAATGTAGACGTACATTCTCGCAATGAATATAACATTTGGCAAACTCCGTGACGGTCGACGGGTGCAGTGACGCCTAATCATAAATATTAATTCCCATGAAATTATAACCATTCGCATGTGAGACATTTTCAATTGATAATCTTACTCTAATTTTACTTGACGATTGAAACTTTGAAAAGCAGCAGAATGTTATGTAAAAAAAAAAAACAAATACGGATGGCATGGCAGAATGTCAAATGGTGTAACATCGCGCGGAGTAAAAGCTCACCCACAGATTCGCCTACATTCAACTGTGCGTCTATTTAGGTACCTTTCTATCGATCTGTATCTTATTTGTTTCTTCGAAACTGATCGCCGAAATAGTTATTGTCATAACTCTATACGGAAAGTTAATGTTATGATGAACATTCGTTGGCGACAAGTTGACTCGACACACTTTTTGATCAAGTTTTTTGAACGCGGTTTCTGTTAGTGCATTGCCTGAACGGAGACCTGGACTTCTTTGACGTTAGGTATGTTAGGTATTTTTGATAATGCAAATGAACGTTTGGTAGTTATTTAAGATACTTGAAGAACGGCATATTCTGACATAAGCTAACTTCATTACGAGAATTATTCAGTAAAATCAACCGTCTTAAAGTTCAGGCCAAATTCCTGTATATTTCATATTGATGATTCTTGACGTTACAACTCAATGATTTTCGAACACTTCGCGAATGCACAATATAATAATATGTAGAAAATAGAGGTCATGTCGTAATTACATCCGGCTCGTCACGTCTGGAACAAAAATCATTATTTGTTGAGGTTTTACACCAAATTATTACTGAAACGAGTATGTCAATATATTTGAAGAACGTAAACGTTACTTTGACACGATACTTACAACAAACACCAACCATTTAATTGAAAAATCTATAATCGATGTATACGCTCTTTCCAGTTAATATCTAGGTCTAACTTTTTTACATATGTATCCTATCATTCACTCAGATATTATTTGAACGTAGTTTACCAAAATACGTGACAATTTGACCACATACGTACATATATAAATTGTGATATACGCTGATAGAAAAATTAGATAGTAGGTGGCGTAGCCGCGAATTTCTTACAACAAGTGGTCTTGAACCGAAGTAAATTATCATCCCGAATTAAAACTATCTAGCGCAGTCGTCATACTTGCGAAATAAACCTATCCAAGTGATCACAAAAAGCGACTTTCTCAACTTTGTCGCATTCGGCGATTCGCAATTGGATTAAAATAAAATATGTATATGTAAAACAAATTTGACGTATATAGTTAATCGTGTTCATAAATATGTATATATTTTTCTTCATAATAAATTCGTGATAATGTCACTTGGCTGACGTCCATTTCTTGAGACAATCCTGAGCACTTGATGAAAATTGATGACTGTTCCAAAGCATGAATAAGTTCATGAGATATTCATCATTCGTTTCTGCTGAACGTTCAGCTAAAGTCTTTTTGTTCAGCATGAATCTTTTGATTCATGATGAATTCATTACAGGATCCGAAATGTGTCAAAAGGTTATGTCAGCCGGATGAATCCATCATGAATAGAATAATTTTTACACGGTTGTACATTTTTTAAAGATTTCAATTTTTACAAACATAATCACGAGGCGTCACCGTCCACTAATAACTGTTTTGTTCAATATCGATTACACCATTTTTATGCAGTCTATGTCTGCGCATCGCCCATATAGTTCCTACTCGACTATTTATATCTACAGTCTTTTAAGGTTGTTTAAAGTTTACGTGCGGCACACTCATTTGTCGTAACCAACAGGAAACATAGTTGCCACCCCTGAAGAGGTTAAAGATAAATCGTAGTTTTTATCTTTTTTTTTAATTATTCCCCACTTGTTTTGTCGTTCGTAATTTCGAACGACAATGCGTCATTACCAGCGGGTCAAGGCGCATACGTGTGCAGCATGGTACTCTAATATGCCTATCTGCATGAAACATTCTAAGGTTTCGTTATCAAGGTAACTCAACAGATTACGTTACATAGAGTTAATCACCTTTGACTCTACCGAGAAGTGCTTCTAGATTTTTTCTTTCGTCGCTACATGACTTTTATGCAAATAGTACATCATTTATATATACATATATAGTTATACGTTATCATACGTTATTAGTGTTATTACATATCGAATCACAAGTGCTGTAATTTGAGAGAATGTATTGATGAAAATGTAAGAAAAAATTAATTGACGTTGGTAAATAAGGAACAATATTTTTATACAGTTCCTATTTAGATGATATTATATATTTAAATTGTTAGGGGAAGATTCAGTAAGTTATAATAGTTAGAAAATTAATGATATAAAAGAAGACAAATTCCTGGACTGTATATATTGCTAGTAGATGTTTCTTGACACTGGAGTGTCTGTGGAGGTTATGAAAGATCAAAGGTCGAAGGTTGGTAGTCAAGAGTCCTAGATATTTCTAGGTGAGCTTGGAAAATATCGGCTCTGAGAAAAAAAAGAAAGAGTTGAATCATTGATGAAACAATGGTTCGCTGATGGTTTACAGATTATCTTTGAGACTTCGGTAAAAATCACTAGGTCATCAAAATTATTAAAAAATAACATATTATCTACAGAGTATAAGTCATCCTCCAAACAATATAAATTTGTGGTTACAAATAGGTCACGTCACACAGAAAGTGTTAATTATTCAACACAGATGTTGAAATATAAGTGTGAAATTTGTCCTTCATTTTTCTTGTCTAAAGAGAAGATCGAAATCTTCTTTCACGTTATAAAACCTGCATGTCCGAGTTATATTAATCACTCTAATCGTTTTTAACTTGCTTCCTCTTGCTGATCTCTTATCGCTGATAATACATACAAAATTGGACAATGCGGACATCGGAGTTACGTGAAGTACCTTCTTACTTGATTTTTACGAAACCTACCCTTATCTGGTTTATGTCATTCTAGACTAACCGTGACTGCAATCGATCCAACTTGACCTGAACACAAATAAGAGCTTCAAATCTCAATTAACCTAAACATCGTACAGGAATAAATCGATTTGACCTAACTGAGTCTCACGTAATGCGAGGCTCAATGGAATTGAAAAAAAATTAGTACAAATTTCAAAAGGTATCCACTTAATTTCGTTCAGCTCATAATTTTAGGCAATTTTCTTACTCGGCCTAACCCAAATCTTATCGAGATTTAACGTAACCCATTTTAACCTAACTTAATTCAACTTTTAACGTTACTTATCGGTCGAGAGGGACTAATCGATTTGCTAATATCCTGATTGGTTTTACTTACAAGGTACCACCTTAAACATGCCCATCCCACGTTTGCAGACAGAAAAATGGGAGCAGCAAGCTTTGATTGCGGAATAAGAGAATACTGCGGAGAATTTGGAAGTGACAAATTACTTTAACAAATCGATTAACACACCCATCCAATCATTCTCGTCAATAATCTCAGGAAGTTTCTGTGACTCAGATAACTCGTTTGTCATTCTTTAAAAATACAGCTGATCATCCCTTATTCATTCAGAAATCGAAAAATAAGTATCGAAAAATAATCGACTTGACTGATTGGTTCTGTATATCTAAAAAGTTTAATACTAGAACAATATACAGATAACTGACTTCTGGAAAGATTTTTGTGATATTAAATGGTAACAAGTTCCAAAATGTAAAACACAATGAATATGAAAAACTCATATTTCAGATACAACGACCTATAAATTATAGTTGTATTTAACCTGGAATTCTCTCGAAGGCATGACGTTG
Source organism: Calameuta idolon (assembly GCA_030142285.1). NCBI lineage: Eukaryota > Metazoa > Arthropoda > Insecta > Hymenoptera > Cephidae > Calameuta > Calameuta idolon. The sequence continues at coordinate 1,273,161 of JARQSV010000516.1, read as the reverse complement.
AAATTAAACGAAAATGAATATCGTTTTATCAAAATCAATATTCCCCTCGTTAAATAATTTTTTATTTTAATGAGTGTAAAAGGATATCGTCCAAAAGAATTAGTACACGTTCTACTATTCAGGATTAATACAAACAATTGTATTATTTAATATACGAATAATGAATACAAAGGAGTCTTTTTCATTGTTCTAGGCTCGGCAATCGAAAAGCTATGTGAATGTGCCATTGAGGACAGTCTGGCTGACAGAGGATCTGTTGTTAGAGCTGCCAGATGTCTTCTAGGATCCGTAACGAGAGTGCTGCTCCTCGCGGACATTGTTGTCGTAAAACAACTTTTGCTTGCCAAGGATAAAGTTGCTCGAAGTCTTGGACGACTGGAGAGCGTCTCGAACTTTACGGAATTCGTAAAAGCCTTCAGTCAGTTCGGAGCGGAAATGGTGGAACTAGCACATTTGACTGGCGATCGACAAGTAAGCTAATTTACATGACTATTCTGAAATTTATTGCTATCATCCAGGACTTATTGTGTCTCTGTTTATTTATATGAATCGGATCCACATGAGTATGATACAAATCAGATTAAGGTATCTACTACGCTGCGCATTAGTTAAATGGGGGCTAAATATTTTAAAATGAATTTTACAAAATTAAGTGTAATAATTGACAGTAGTTCAGGGCGATTTGTATTACAACGCGTTTCCATAACCCTAGGAAGACATTAATGGCAACGTATTTGCTAAAGCATTAAGTGATCAATGCTAACTTCTCTAGACGTTTAGTCATAGCCATAGCTCATTTTGTTTCTCGATAGTTATTCCACGAATTCACCATGTGAAATGTTAGTAGTAATTTTTTAAACAGTTTTTTGACGGTTTAAAAATTACAGCAGTTTGTTTATAACGAATTTTATTTTATTTTTTAGATGCATATTTTGTAACGCATTAAAATTGTCACAAAATTACAGTTTATTCTTTGAAAAAAAAACTCAACGAAAATGTATCTATATGGAAGTTAACATTGATCATTCAATGCTTCAGCAAATACATTCCTATTAGTGTTTCTCTAAGTTAAGGCCACGTGTTGTAGTACAAATCGACCTCTGCTACTGTCAATTAATACAAATAACTTTTTAAAATTCATTGTAAAAATTTAGTCCTCATTTAACTAATGTACAGCGCAGTAGCAACCTTAATGTCCTCAGCAGAATATTTGAGATAATTTAACTTTCAAATAAAATTTCTATTTTACTATACAAATACAACAATATTTTCCTGATGTCTAAATAACATTTAGATACGAGCGCCTAGAATATGCAAGACTTTCTTATGGATTTGTCATGGCAAAAAAATGATACGATAAAAGTGTGTGTTCGTGTATGAATTTACGGAAAAAAGTTTATATCCAAAAGTTCTGAAGGAATCGATCAACTTGAAATTTAGACGAAACATTATGTTCCGGGTGTAAATGGTACGATGACATTTGCTGATGACCAGCACTGTTATATGACTGTCACCAAAATCCGGAGTGTACCACTTAACCAATCGGGTTGAAATTTTCAGGAAAATGCATGACGATGCGGACACATGAGTAATATTCTCAAATATCAAACACTTGTAGTTTTTAAATTTCGCATTAGAGAAATTAATTTTTTTTCCACAATTGCTTAAGATATGACCGAGTTGTTCAGGTCATTTCTCACCGCAAACCTATCTCCCCGATATTTTCTTATTTCTGCATCATTCACAAATGACACTTGACTAGAAAAGGACGCGTTGTTCGGGCATATCTTCGAAATAATTAAATAATGATTGATGGAACCGCTTTTACGTAATGTCACTCCGTCAAAGTTGACAAAGTCAAATCGTGTCTGTAGCCATTCTTAAAGGAGGAAAAATAGTGTCATCTTGGAATAAACTAATCTACCCCTTGTCAAGGGGAAACAAATGAAATCTAAAGTCATTACCTCCAGGCGGAACGTTGAATAACGCGTTATGGATGATACCGTCTTCCCTTGCTCATGTTTCAAATTTCAAGCAACCGTCATTTTAAAGTAAAATTTAATCAACTGACGATAACGCGAGTGACGCCATAAATATTCCGAACGAAATAAATTTTTAGAATTCAGCTGAATAGACAAAAAAGGAAAAGAAATGGACACTCGTCTAAATCTGAATTAGCACGTACGACGGCAGCAATACATATTTCATGAAATATGTGGAGTCAACTTTTTCGGGCGACCAAAAGACCGTTTTAATTTATCTGAATTGCCCTACTTATTCACTTCCATTTCATACGTATCGTTATAGATATGGTATAACTATACAGACACCACATTGAAAAAGAATTGCATATGATTTGCATACTGTTAGACGTTAATACAAATCAAATGAAATATGTATACGTAAAAATTGTACGGGTCATTGATTTAATCGATTTTTGATTTCACCTTTCGCAAGCATATTACTTATCGCATTTTATTTGAAAAGAATATGTGCTCGGTAATCCTTCCTCATCTTTCTCTCTTATTCTCTATTTAATTTCCCCAGAGAAAATGTTTTCGACGAACTAGATTTAATCAAAAACAAAAAACTTGCTGATGCCTTGCGGCCCTGGAACATTGTACAAGTGAACATGGGGCTTTGTTTTTTACTTTGATTTTCATTAATCGACTCTATTTCTGCTTTTTCTAGAACGATCTAAAGGATGAAAGGCGAAGGGCACAAATGGCTGCCGCGCGTCAAGTTCTCGAAAGAAGTACAATGATGCTCCTAACGTCAAGCAAAACGTGTCTAAGGCATCCGGAATGTCCTTCAGCCAAAGAGAATCGTGACACGGTGTTCTGCCAAATGAGAAGAGCCATGGATCTTATTCATTACGTCGTTAAAGATGGCGTCCTCGACTGCAGCGAGTCCCAGCAGCCCTACTCAAATACACAGGTGTTCATAAATTTCATGAATTTAATCATTCCAAGGGAAACGTTGCACGAAATGATTCCCTGTAATAATATACATTTTCAAACGAACGTCTTATAGAGCTTCAAAAAAATTTACGAAATTTCAGGATAAAAATGTTGACGTGCAACGAACAAATTACTCCCTTAAAAACAGAAAGATTTCTTAGCGTTTGTGTTATATATACGCGTGTAGGGGTATCATTATCGGTTATCTAACGAACCGAGTGAATAAACACGAATCCCATGCATGAAGGAATAAGATGCTAATGAGGCTGTGGAACGTTAAAGCTTCTTAAAGAGGGTTCAGATAATGGAAACTTCTAAATGATACCCACTTAGCTATCAATGTTCCCTGATAAGCTGATACGATATACTGTGGAAGAAGCTCTACCGGATTTTACGTCTTTATAAGGTTTAAATGTTAGTTTTATTGACGTGGTTCTTCACGTGATATGAATATGAACGAGTAACTGGAAGCAAAATGTATCGAGTAATGCTGCGAACGTATTATGCATTACGTGGTTGTGATTACGTTTGGCTATGAAGTAAAATGCGAAACTGGGATTGATGATTATTAATCACTGTTAATTGTAGGATCCGTAAAGCATCTGAAATTCTTAATTTATTAGTAAAGCAACACATTTAAGAAATAAGGAACTCAACGATTTCATCGAATTATTATAATCTTAATTAATTAAACCCACTTTAACCTAAATAATTAAAACCACTTAGTGATACCAATCTGAATTATTTTCTGCGAAGCTAATAGTCTATAGAAACAGAAAATAGTTTACGTTTTAAAGAGAAACTGGAACGGATCCAAAATCACCAAAATATGATTGATCACCCTCTTAACCGATAGCTTTTATCGGGAAGCATTCGAAATTTCGGCCGTGTTAACACTTTCCAATTTTCCGTCAATATGATTCACTAAATCATTACACGACAATGAGCCTCAAAAGTCATTTGCGTTACAAGTGATAAAAATTTTATTTATTGCCAAATCAAAGAATCTTGTAAACGTAAATAGCGAGCAATCATGCAAACTATTGTTCACTTCTCCTTTACTTACGTTCTATGAATATTTCATTAATGCCTAAGGGCGATCGCTGTTTTTTTTTAATATAATACAGAGATAATACAACGTCGAATTATAATTTAATGAATTTCATAAATAAATAATATTTTCGCCTTTTCACGTGTTACACGTTTCGCTGACGCGCAATCATCCATATTATATTAATTATTAATCATTTTTCTTTTCACTTCAGAGCCCCCAGCAGGAAGATTGGGATAGCAGTACAGTCTGTTCTGCGCTCAAACACTTTGAACGTCTCGTGGAGACAACAAGAATGACACTACTGGGTCCAGGTTGTCGGGAGACCTTGACAGCAGCCTTGGACACCGTAGTGGAAAGAACTCAAGATTTCACTGATAGTGCATACACCAGCCACGAACATAGAGAAAACATTCTTTTACTGTGCGACAGAGCGAAACTGGAACTTAACACACTTCTAAGAATTGGCAACAGCATGGTAAGAAATAAAATTGATTTATCTAAAAATGGTTTAAGTTTTAGAAAAATATATTCAAATGGAGTATTGTACACGCGATATTAAAAATATACATATGATATTTATTCATTATAGAATTTTGAAGGTGGTGGGGGTTCTCCAAGTTCCGAAATGGAACAAGCTGTTCTGGGGGTGCTAAGAGCAACAAGAGACCTTAGACAACAATTGAGCACCACAACGATGGAACAAGCTGGTGATCTCGGTCAGGTGACAAAAGCTGGCCAAGAGCTTGTCTCCACTATTAGGAATCTTGCACTGGCTAATGATATCGATAGGCTACAGGAGAGCAGCGATCGATTTCACGAATACATCGAACATATTCTCGAAGTGCGTCCAATCAATAATGGATAAGTTATACATATATATATATATATATATATATTGTGACAAAAAAATTTAGATAGATATATAAAATAAAATAAGATAGAAGTTACCTTATTCGAAAACGAGACAACGTATCACGGAACTATCGCGAAAGAATACCCGAGCCGTTCGTAGCTAACAGCTAATTTTTCGTCTA
>JARQSV010000516.1:1244991-1268013 GCA_030142285.1 Calameuta idolon | reverse complement strand
AAGTTGAAAAACGAAAGTTAACACTACGGGACTTTTTGTGACGTCAAAATAACGTCACAATATATATATATATATATATATATATATATGTTAATGATGATTCTACTTTAATAAGAGCATTCTTGATTTATAATATTATACGTTTAATGCTAAAGTTTTAATCTTTATATCATGAATATATGTAGTTTCATACGTTACTATTAGAACTTTCTGAAAACTATTGTTGAATGTACTATGTGATTTATCGTGTAAAATGATAAGTAAGCAAAGTAGACTATGACTAAGAATTTATGCAACATATAATGTGATCTCTGCACGACAGCATAATGAATATAGGTCATGATCATATCAAATTTGAACTTCTAATATATCAGCAGTACGGAAACTTATAAAATTTTATATGCGCAGGTATGCAAACTTCTGAGACACGTGGCTCTCTCGGAATCGTTGCAAGTGTCGGCGAAGTTTACAGAAATTAACCTGAGAATATACGGCCCTCAAGTCGTGACAGCAGCACACACGCTAGCTAGGCATCCGACAAGTAAAATCGCTAAGGAAAATCTCGAAGGTACATTAATTATTTTTACCATACCGATAAATATTTTCAGGCGAGCGTAAAAAGCGTCTTCGCATCATTGAAAAGTATACTAGAACATTAAAAATTGAACAAAAAGTCATAAATCCAAATAATAAATACATGAGCAACAAGAAGAAACGACTTCGACTAGTTTTCATCCAAATAATTGGTAATTCTTACTCTTAGTTTTCACGGATATGTGGCAGTGGCTAATGTCAGACGTTACAACAGTCGCAAAAGACGTTCTGGAGCTGAGTCAAAATCGACCGGAGAAACAAGTGTACATGTCTTTACCACGACCAGGTGTAAGTAAATGCCTGATAATTATCATAGCCATACAATTAATCTAGCAATGGAAAATAATGAATATTATAAACAAAAGTCAACAACGCACAACGATGAATGTCACAGAAACACGGCACGACCAGCAAACCTCTAAAACCCGTAAGACTGGACAGCGAAGAGCAGGCGAAGATAGCGAAGGCCGGTTTGGAAATGAAACTGATCACGTCCGAAATGGATGCAGAGACGGAAAAGTGGCAGGAAAGCGGTGCCGCCTTGGAGGAAAATAATGATATAGTGAAACGAGCTAAGAACATGTCCTCTATGGCGTTTTCCATGTATCAATTCACACGTGGCGAAGGTGCCCTTAAGACAACGCAGGATCTCTTCACCCAAGCTGAATATTTTGCTGAAGAGGCCAACAGATTGTACAAAGTTGTGAGACAATTTAGCTACCAGGTACGTAAGGCCAATTTGGTCCTTCTCTTATCTTACACCATTATCATAATGGGAATTACCATTTGATCTTTGTTTACGGTTTCTACATTGGACTTGATTCCAAGTTATTCATGCTGTTGGACACTTTACTAAAATTTTCTTGTTCTCTCTCTCTCTCTCTCTCTCTCTCTCTCTCTCTCTCTCTCTCCCCTCTATCCCCCTCTCCGTTCCCCTCCTATTTCTTTCTCACTCGTAAGAACTCTGTCGGAGCTACATCCAAAAAACCTCCCGCGCTGGGAACCTCTCGAAAAGAGCTTTTTTTATTGAAAATAAACTTTTTATTAATTTTACTAACGATGCAACTATATACTCGGTAATACATATAAAAAAAAATGTCTTTGAATGATATTCGGAGAATTTGAAATTTGAACTTCATTAAAGCATTGAAACAATATGTATATGTACTATGTTAATTATCTGTGGCATGCTTCGACTCTTTAGAAGGTACACGCTCACTCACGAGATGTTAAATGTCTTTTTATTTTCGTGGATTCAACTGTCGGGAATGCATAACATGGAAGGTTACTTGGAGATGGCTCTTTGGGTCTTTTTTAGCATTAGACACGTTCGAATTAACACGTTTGCTGCCCTTTCGACCCTCTTAGCTAGACCGAAATATCTAGTACTCCAATACCACTTTGAATTATTCCACTCTACTTTATGAAACAATTGCTAACCTGTAAAATTTGTATTATACGATCCTCTTTCAACCCTTGCTCTTGAATGCCTTCACCCAGGTAACGTTTTCTATCTTTACTTTAGACCCTTTGGGATAGAAATCATTGTTCGCCTGTACAATATCTTCTCATCGTCACATTACATTTCTTTGTCATTTGATGATGTTTCGCGTCGTCTTCATAATATGCAGGAATCGTGTTATGCAAGATCACTTTCAGTAGGCCGAATACGACGATCGTTTGAATGAATTATAGCAACCGTAATTTCTCACTAAAACTTGTGTACAGCACGCATAATAACTTTATTAACAAATGTATAATGTGCAATGATCATAATTATTATCACATGGTAGTGATAATTTTCTGTTGTTCCTTGGGTTTTTTTTTAAACATTTCTCTAAAAAATAACATTCATTTTTAATCGTCGCCCACCTTCGGAATTTACATTGTACAATCTTTCGTTTCATGATTACGAATTTGCAAATCTCATTAGTTTGTACGCTACAATCAACATACACTTCTTTTCTTTGAAATATAAGGAAAAGGATAAGTCTTTTTATCGTATGATAACAATTGTCCAACGTTATATATACAGGGATATTCTCAACACACGCAACCATCTAAAGTTACCTTGTACACACAGTTGATTTTTATGGTAAAACCACCTTCGAGTGGTGCGATTTTCGTGAATAATCCTCTATATATACATATATAGTGTGTATCCAGGGTGTCCGAAAAGTCATGTATAAAATATATACCTCTATAATCGTGGTAAAATTCTGAAGTAAACGGTTCTTGCAAAGTAGAAAAATTTTAATCGATTTTGGAGACAATTTTTCATTAAAAATTTAAAATTTCCACTAACCCTAAACCGTTGGCTGGCCGACAAAAATCAATACAACATCGGATTGGTAGAACATTTTTCACAATGAACATCAAGAAACTTTCTCCATTCCCACACTCGCTAAGTATATCGTTTGAATTAGACAGAAGGATGTTTTGTCTTTCCTGTCTTTTGTCGTGTTTTTCTGCGATTTCTTTATGCGTAGGAGAAGTATTGTCCAATTCGACCGATATACTTAGCAAGTGATAGAATTTGTAGATATTCATTGAAGAAAATGCTCCACCAATCGGATGCCTCACTGATTTTTGTCGATCAGCAAATGCTCTTGGTTGGTAGAAATTTTTCATTTTTAATTGCATATTATTCCAAAACCGATTAAAATTTTGTAATTTTGCAAGAATCGCTTTCTTCCGAAATTTACCACGATTCTAGTAGTAGATACATATCTGATACGGGACTTTTTGGACACTGTGTATAACAAATATTTTAATTCAGTTATTTTCGTATGAAGAATTTTTTTTAAATAGAATTTCAGTTTCACATTGCTCTCTTGATAAATTTATTTATAATGTGGAGTAACGATATTATTGTAATTAATTTCTATTTTTCTTTGGTCAGTAACATAATGTGTCTTTTTTACTTGATACAATGTAATCCACACTGTTTAAAGGATACACGAGTTTTTATGGTTACACGAACTCATCGACTTGTGTGTCTCTACATAATTGTGGTTTTGTTGGTAAATCCATTTCTTGTACGTATATCAAAAATTTTTTGTGTACGATTAGTAAGGTGTGTTTTAGATGCTACGGGAATGCTTCGCGTCTGTGGACGACGTCTATGTGCATTGTGGTCCCCCTCCTTCCACTATCTGGGGCATGAATATTATGTCTCAAAGTTTTTGCCAGCTTTGAAAATGACCCCTGTCTAACACTAAAAGCACACTTTTCCTTACTTTTCTTGTCTTATACACTACCGACCAAAATATTCGGACAGCTATGTTTTTTACGAAATGAAGTTATAACACTGCCTTTAACCTATGCTAATAACTGCCTAATCTTGAACGTTGTTTCTATTTGAGTGTTTCGAATCACCTTCTACGCCAGATCTTTTTCAAGGTATCCAGAAAAACAAGCAATCACTACTTCCGGTACTAATAGAACGATACGCAAAGTTAACTTTTTTTAAGATGTCAAATTCAAAAGATGCTGCTGCATAGTTTATGCAGTTAGTGTCAGACAGTACCACTGCAGACAACATACGCTATACCATGTACGTGATTCGTCGATCAATAGAAATACAATATAGAGCCTTTTGCAACGTTCATGTTGGTTAATGCGCGGCTAATAGGGAAAACAGTGGACTGTCTGTAATAGTCTGAGTGACAAGACATGAAATAAACGTAAAATTTTTGAGGAGAAAAAATCAAATGAAATTTTAAGATTTATTAAATGTAATAAATGATATTGGAGCGGTACATACTTTCGTATATTATTTTTATTACTTTTTTCCTCGTTATCGAGCATGATTATAATTAACAGTTTGCTGTGACTTGATTTCGACAACAATATATCATGGACAAGAAAAATAAATTTTCTCACTCTGTCAATATAAATATTTATTCTGCAATAATTGTGGGATCCGCGAAGCTGGCAAAAACAAAAAGGTCTGTACTTTTTCGCTGTCATTCACGCATTCATTCTAAACTTTCTTGTCTCAGACTCTCTATCTCCTTTTTCTCAGATTCTGCATTGTATTTTATTAGGATCAATAGATGATGATACAGTATTTGCATTCGATCATTGAATTGCAAACACGCGTACGGGCGTCTCGTATAAATATTATAATTATTATAAAAATATTAATTCGAACAATAGGACTTGATTGTTGCTTTTAAGATTATTGGGAATAATCAAAGCTATAATATAATAAGATATACTCCCGCAGAGCAAACGTGTTCCAAAATTTCATTTAACACTAATATTGTTCTAAACGTCTTTCCAAAATATTGACTCAAAAGTATTAATTTTCGATCCAAAAGGTATATTAGCATTTAAGAAGTATTTAAGCCATAAAGTTTCTATAGTACTTCAGTGATTACAAAAAATATATAAAGAGAAAGATATGAATTGTTTGTTAAAGTATTCTTTAAATTTCGTTACTTTGACAAATATTATAAAGTCAAAATGAATCAGCGTTTTTTACGTTTAAAAATTATTTATATCGTTATTAATAAGTCACGTATGCGATGCTCCTTATTAAATACAAATGGGGTTGAAATTATTTTTAAATTGGATATCAAGACACAGAAGGTCTATTATTTAAAATGTCTATTTATGGTATATCGTGGATCATATATACGAAACTGTTACAACACGTTTGCTTTGCGAGTGATTAATCGACGAAAGTTTGGATACAATATTATATGGGTGCAGGTACCGGGCGGACCGCACAAGAAGGAACTTCTCGAGAATCTTGACCGCGTACCGACGTACGTTCAACAACTTCAATTCACTGTGAAGAATCCCACCGTCGGAAAAGCCGCCACGTTTACGAAAGTCGACAACGTAATCCAGGAAACAAAAAACTTAATGAACGTGATCTCGAAAGTGGTCACCACGTGCTTCGTTTGCGCCACAAAGGTAAGCATTGGATTTTGTGTAAATTCTAGTACGATCATTAATACGGCGACGTAGAAAGATTAAAGGACTAGCACAATTTTGATATATATAAAATCACAATATTTTGTATTGTGTAAATTTTATAAAACTTATACATATGTATATGCTAATACGATATACGATAAGCAGTGAACGAATTATTATAGATACAAATTTGTATTTAGTTCTGGTCCAAATCTTACTATTAAACTATCGGATGCTAATATAACTATTTTAACACTCTGTAAATAATTTTCTTTCAACTTTTTTATTTAACAAATTAACACCTCTTGTACCCCTATAGAACCATAAGATAGTCGTTCAAAAATAACCCATGTAATTCTAAAAAAATGTATAAGTAGCCTTACTCTAGTAATACATTAATTATTCTAACCTGAAATTAGTTTCCAGATGCATTATTTATATCATACGTGTCGCATGTAACTAGTTTGAAGCGCAGCTAAAAATTATCGTGAGCAGAGCTTCTAATTGCTATCTGCTTATCAATAACATGCAATATGTCGATACGATAAAGATTTTCGAAATTTCACACAATAGCACGGTATCGGCATGCCGGAGTACGTGGAGGTCAACGCGACGCCGTTACAAGGTCTAGTGGAAGAGGAATGTCTGTACCCGGTTAGCCCTCGACTCTTACCATCAGGAACTCCTTACGTTCAGCCTCATCCGTTAACCTCAGCCCAACTTCAAAGTATCCTAAGACCTCAACAACAACAAACGCTCTTCAGATTCTCCAGTCCTTGTTCGATCACGTCACAAAACCACCTTTCATATCCATTTAATCCGAACCTCTTTGCCACGGCCTCCGCCGCATCGCAAACGCCGTACAATTTGCAGAACTTGCAACAGCAACTACAGATCCATCATGCGCAGCTACACCAATTAAGACACGCCACCTTACCGAGATAACATTTAATTCTGATGATCAGCTGCAAAACACAAATCTGTCAGGACGAACCACACTTCTTTCTTCTCTTCCACTTCTGCTTCTACTTCCACTTCTACTTCTACTTCTTCTTCTCATTCTGTTTCACAGGTTCGATTGGTTTCGTTTCTTCATTTAGTTGCATTTTTCTTCAGTATGTCTTTTGTATTTTGTTAGGTTTAATTCCTTTTTTATCCATTAACATTTTAACATTTAATAATAAGAATTATTGTCTGGGTACAAACTTTCGCAATACCTTTTTGCATGCTGTCATACGCTTATTTTGATTTAGGTCTTTTAGTTAGATACGTAATGCTTGATTTTTGGGATTTTTGTATTTTTTTATTGTTTTTAATTAATATTTTCTTTGAATTTTGAATAACAAAAATTTCTTTTTTAAGTCTATGGTTCAACCAGGGAGACTTGGTGCATATCTTGACCATGGAGCAGTGATATTATTATATATTGTGTATGCAACTAATTATATCTTTAATAAACTTTCAGGCAACAGTTGTAGATGATTTTGTGATTACTAAATTATTTAAACCTATTGTACAGAGTCCTGAGACAACAACATTAAATTTGCATTGAACCGGTTACTATTGGGAGTAAAAATTAATTTTCATGATATTATTTGAGAGCAACTGTCTAACAAGAAATAATGCCTTGAAGCAACTCCACCTGCATTCACTAATACATTATATCAATAAACTATAGTATACTATAAAAGAGTTTGCCAATGTGATCATACAGATCATGAGATTCCTATTGGTATCTATGTTGAAAAAATTCGTCAATTGCAGAATTATTCAGAAATTAATTGCAGCTGCACAATATCTGTATGATATGCAGTTTTGTGATTTGCATAAAAAATGCGTCTCATAAGACATTAATTACTCAAGCAAAATCATAATACTGACATATGAATGGTCATAAAGTCAGCACACACCTACTATTCGATCAAGTTATTGCATAACTCTCAGATCGATTCACATTGAATAATTTCATAATTATGCAAAAGACTTAATAACTTTTGAAATTTTCAGTACAACCTGGATTTCCGAGGTCTGTCGGCGCGTGGGGTCGGCGGCTCGCCGTACAGGGGCGGAGAAGGTGCAGGTGCCGACGGCGATGGTGGTGGCGCTGGTGTCGACGGCAGCAAGACGGGCTCCGCCCCCGGCAGCGACCCGTCTGTCTGACAGTTTGGGATGGCCCGACGGGCCAAGGGGGACGCCCGCCGTACCCGGGTCTCCTTTTTGCTTTTCTAGGGGAAAACCCTCCTGCCCCCTAGCCAAACTCCTTCGACAGCAGCTCCCGTTACGCTCTGCCTCCTACGGATGCAAATGCAAATGCAAGTCCAGACGCAGATGCAGAAGCATCCGATCCTTGCGTTTCCTTCTTATCCTGCATTTCCACAAATCTTCCCTGCACCGTTTGCTTACCTGGGTCTATTTCTATTTTCGACGATTGGCATCTGCTGTCCTCAAGACCAGAGCGACGACTCGTACGAGTGTCATCCACTGCTCCGTCGGCAAAGCATCCTCGCATTTCACTTACTTGTACAGCTTTCATCTACTTTGAAGGTTTTTCATCCGTTAAGCAATTCAACTGTCTACCGAGGAATTTCCGAGGATCGCGTATCCGTTCGGACATATTCGAAATTGTCGAAAGTCCAAACGGCGACGGATGTATTCACGCTCTGCGTTATCAATGTTGCGTCATACAAGGTTTATTTACGTTATCCTTCTCGTGTATATTCGAACAGCACGCTTGGAATATTCGCGCGAATACTTTCTGACGATCGGAGAATTCTAACATGGGACCCAAGTGTTTCTGCTATGCGTGTACATACATCGTGTGGAAAGTCTTCGCACTTTGGCACTTTACATTCGGCATTTTTTGGTTTGTTTATCCTCGCCACATCCTACTGCTTGAAATTATGTGCGTAGAGCAACTTTATGTTAGACTTCGTAAAACGATGCACTGAAATAATTTTTGCAAAAATGCTCAATCGAGTGTCTGCTGTCTGGAGGAGAGTACCTTTTTGTTTTACACTTACACGCTAGTATTATTTATTTTTTGGAGGAGCGTCATTTTTCCTAAGGCCCAAACAATAGCTCAATGTTGAATGTTTCGCTGTTATAATGCCATAGTCGCAATAGTTACTAAATGAATTACGGTGCGGCCTGATCAGATCGCTATGCCGAAATATTTTTGGCTTCCGTAGTAGTAAGCATTGTCGTAAAGAAGTACCAATCAAGTTGACCGGCTCTACTTGAGTATTTATGGTCTTTACCCATTATCGATTACTCCTCGTCTCGCTCGACTGTCACGATACTTGTAAATCAATAATCGATAATAATACAATTACCTTAGGATCAGACCGTTTTGACTGTATAGTCGAATAATTTATTAGTTTTTAATGATCTTTATCAATTATCACAGTAACGAAAACTCCAATGACGTTACTATGATATCGAAAAAAATTAGGCACTTGTCAGGCACTTGTCATTGTTAGAAAATGCATTAACTGTACAATGGATATAAGTTTACTAATCTCTAACAAATAATTAAATGAAACATCATTAACGATTAATACATTGAATTCGGTCTATTCTAATGTAATTAGTTGACAAGCTTAATAGATATATATATATATACATATATATTATATATATATATATATATAATATATTATAACGAGACGCCTTCCCAAATAGGAGATTTCCAAGCAAAGAATGTTTTACGTAATTAATGCATTCTTGAAGCCTTTGCTTCGCTCTTGTACTCCAAACCTAGAGGAAGGAGTCTAGCTTATAGATTTTCTATGAAAAAAGAAAAGTTGTTAATGAAAGGATCAAGGGGGCAGGAGGCGACCGTCAAGGGTGACCTGGTGGCGGCAGCAGGGCGGTCAGGGACGTACTTTGTGGCAAAGACCTTTCCGGTGGCCATTGAGAATTCACGATTTCATTAGCATACACATAACATACACATATATTATATGCGATAGTTTATAAAAGTGTTATAAGTAATCCTACATTGCCGGGACGTGTTGCTTCTTAATCAAATGACAAATGCGAGAAAATGATTTTCATCATTACACAACAACGTGTATTTGGTGATAGCACGTGGAAGTTTCATGAAAGATTATAAAAAAGAAATACACTAGACATTGACATAGGTACGACGAGCATCTGAAAAAAACGTAATGGCTCAACGATTTCGGTTCAAATTTTCAAAGTGATAATCGAATTTGATATTTCACCGAATTACGTAACCATATAACAGGTAATTGATAAACTCTAAGACAAGATGATTAACGATAGGAGATATTTTATTTTATTAATTAATTATTAAAGTAACGATTACGTCAAAGGCCGCTCGTCAGTTCGAAGCTTCCAATTGTGCCATCAACCAACTGTGTAATGATAAAAATATAAAATAAAATTATCACGCGTATGCTTTGAAGCTATAAAAAAAGTTATCGCGATCTTCCGCAAATTAAGTGTTAACAAAAATATCCTCAAACGAATCTTTATTGAAGTCGACATAAAGAGAGTTGAGGGAGAATTCGCAATTTTGAATGGGTCTTCTGCGAATCCTCATCACTGCTGTGCACGAAAGAATGTTTATTGAAAAGGATTACAAGAAAGTGAAAAAGTATTAGGATTAAGCCATAGCTTTTCATGAGATGAAATATAATTAGCAGTGGCGTATAATTACTTACAGAAAGTATTCACGACTCTTAAACACACACGCGCAAAAATACTTTGTTACGCCATTGCGCATGCGTTTAAGAGCATGAAAAAGTTCGTAGTCTCGGCAAACGGTCTAGTATTATTAACATTTAGTTAACAGCAAGCCAACAATAATGTAAATAATTGAAACAATTGTGCATGCCTGGGCGTGTGACTGTTCTGATTGATCGAAAGGATGCGAGAGAACGTCGACCATTCGTGCATTTGATAAAAAAAGAAAGGATATTCGATAATACAAATAGAAAATGCGATTCTGTATCCATACAGGGTTAGCACAAAGTTTAATCCGGACGAAGGAAGGCTAAGAAAAAATTCTAAGAGCGGGCATGAAAAATAAATTGAGAATACATAAATGTCGACGATTTGTAATGAGTTCCTAGACGTCTAGAGGAATCGCCATAACCGATATTTTATGATTATACGTGGCGAGTAATAATAACAAATGGGCGCGAGACATTTGTACAAACTCTGTATAAATACCTTATCAGTTTAACAGCTAGGTATATTCGTTAAGAATGTTAAGCTTAAGTTTTTTGTATAAAACGGCACAAATATTTTGTAAATGCAGAGAGAGAGGGGGGGGGGGGTGAGAGAGAGAGAGAGAGAGAGAGAGAGAGAGAGAGAGAGAGAGAGAGAGAGGGCGCGAGGGTGAGAGGGAGAGAGAGGTATGTCGCTCATACATATAAGTGTTGATTTTTATTCCATGATGTAACCGAGTATTCTTGCATGTGTACAGGATATATTATATATGCATATATATATATATATGCTCGCGAAATCCATTTTCGTAAAATAAATTAAGGGCAATTCGTGCTATTGGTAAGTGGACGATTTAAGTTAGACTGTGCAAGTTAGTCGTGATAGGTTTGTAGTTGTGAGGCCATGGTTGTAATTACGTACGGTAACGATAATAATTATTAATAATTACTATTACTGTCGCGGTAATAACGACGCGGAATTATGTGCTAGAATCCATATTCAAAGTCAAGGTACTTACAATTAGTACAATCCTCTTTGGTACGATATGGGTATACCTAGAATTTAATGCGGTGTCAAAATCCCATTTTTCGTTGTCATTGTTAGATCTAATACTTTTTATTATTTTTTCAGTTTAACGTGAAAAAAATAACAATTACTCATTTCTGATTTTTTTCTCCAAAATGTACCTCGCGGAATCAATGAAGTGTAATCAGTGCTTTGTCAATCCGTCTATCGTAACGTTATTGGAAGCTAACTCGCTCTATTCAAATTGCTACCGATCAAAAAATTTGTCACTCTCTTTTTTTTTAGTTTTCAACTCATTTTGTTTCTAAATCAAATTTTGTCTCGGTGAACCCAATGCATATGTGTCGTATATGAACTTAACTGCAATACATACGACTTCGAGCGAGATGTTTGACACCTTTATAATAATAATAATAATAATAATAATAATAATAATGATAATAATAATAATAATAATAAATAACAATACTAATAATATTAAAAAATAGTTCAAATCGTAATGTTATTTATTAATAATGGCGACTGCTATTAGTTGAACTATTTCGTGCCTGTGGTTATATCACTATTGCCAGGTTACAGAACAATACTTATTGTGATTTAATTATCATCAATCTTAATTTTTTATGTTTTCAATATATTGTTAATACGTATAACGAGCACTGACGTAGAGGCAATCATATACAATTTTGATATAATTCTGAATCAGATATTTTTAGTGAAATGGAAGTTTAAGAAAGACAGAATTTTTCACTCTTTCAGCGCAAGAAACAATACCGAATTGAATTCTACGAAAGTAATTATACATTGGTAAAACATGGAGAATATAGTGAATTTTGTTATAAATAATCTCAAAATCGTCCTAGATTAGCTAATAGTGCCAACCCCAAAATTGATAATGCGAGTATATTTCTGGACTATGAAATTTTTCCAAAATTTTCAATACATATATGTATGTATTAGTTTCTGCCTGCGCTGCTTTGACATACAAAGGAAGCTTCTCACTGTCCCCTAATTAAAGCGTGCAACAATTTGGCAAATAACCAAAATAAAAAGCAAAGATTTCAATCGCGAAAGAACATATTAGATAACTCAATTGAAGCAATTGCAGCAAAGTACAATTTTGTTTCGTGAATATAATATACATCAGATGGACTACGAGAGTTTCTATTTTATTATCGGGATAAACAGCGCTATTCAAGAATCATTAACCAAAAATTTAACAAAAAAACTATTGGCACCCAATCAGATGACCGATATATAAGATCGAAAGAAGAGTAAAATCCTAAGAATTAAATTAACATTAAAACATAATATAAACCCATTATTCAAATTCAATTCTATTCTTCAACTTGAAATTGATTGTTAGCATTAACCATTCTTGTCTAAAAATTCGCATATACTACTCTCTATTCAAATTTATTCTTATCGTTATAACTTTTCACGACTTAAGGCTATTGTTTAGCTATTCTATCTTCACGAATCTGCACAAAGTAACGACAACAAAAACAAGCCTAAAATCATTATCTTTCTTTATTTTGTTGAAACGTTGAATTTCACATACGTATATGCATGATACATGATTTAATATATTTTGTAAAATCGCCACAATTTTGGTCAATCCAACTTTATCATCTGACAGGAAATTTGGTGCAGCTCCATTTAAGTTCATTAATACCGGAATTTGAAGGGAAATTAAAATGTATAAAAGCAGGTGCATTGCGGCCAGCTTGGCGATTGGGCACGTCAGAAGATACATGTTTAGTTTGAAGACGTTATTATCGAGCAAAAGAACTTACTCATTTTTGACTCCAGCTGACCCAAGTTTCTTGCAGTATAGAAAAAACGGCTTAACCTATATTTTCATAATTTAACTGAAAGTAAAGAAAAATAATGATTTAAAAGCTTTTCCCGTTTCTGACGTCATCGCTTCGTGACTATGTAATCACATAGATTATCTTATCAGCAACCTTAAATCGTACTCAAACGTGTAACAAGCTGGTGGCCAATCCACAAAAGTGAGGAGTAATAATGATGCTAAAAACATGATAAAATTGCACAATTTCATTATGCGGTATAATAAAACACGCATGCGCATCGCTATTCATGAAAGTAAAAACATGTTGAAATGTAGTTTTGAGAATTTTTTTAAATTTCCCATGGCATCACTCTCAATCAGGCGATTCTACTGTTTCAGAATATTTGCATTTAGAATGATTTTTAGGGATACCTGCGTGTCTCCCGACATGACTTTTTATATATACAAACCCAACACGCTCCTAAATTAGTCTGTATCCCGTGAGCAACCTCAAGTATATAAAGCGACGTTCACATATGAAGTATTATATAAATATATCAGACACGGATACTTATAACACAGAAATATAATAAATAAAAAAAGTAAATACGAGAACAAATTATATTATTTCTACTTAATTT
This sequence comes from Calameuta idolon, assembly GCA_030142285.1. Taxonomy (NCBI): domain Eukaryota; kingdom Metazoa; phylum Arthropoda; class Insecta; order Hymenoptera; family Cephidae; genus Calameuta; species Calameuta idolon. The sequence continues at coordinate 1,254,330 of JARQSV010000516.1, read as the reverse complement.
AGTAAATGATCGTAAGTCGATCGAACTCGACTTGACTGGAATTCAATGACAAGTCAACACGTAATAATGACTTCATATGTGTACACTGGCTTGATACAAAAATAAATAAATTAATCGATAAATTATCACTCGACTGACTCGTAAGCCATAGTTGACGGTATGTTAATGATATACGTACCATTAACATTGATACCAGATTACGGTATAGTAATGCTTAGCAAATCTCTCGTATATATAGTATAACGATGTCATATATTTTGTGAGAATAGTATATGTACCTTTTCTCCGATGTTGTAACGCGTAGACGTAAGCATTATGAGAACCCCGAATTTCTGAATCGTATTCACGGAGCGTCACATGCGTCGATTTAACACAATAAGACATAAGAATTAAATGCGGAAAGAGAAAACTGATTATCAGTATCTGGAGGGTGGAATCCTTTCGTACAATAGTTGAGCGAGAAATTTGAATTATATTTCTTTTGTTCACTTATGACAATGAATCTTTTTCAAATGTTATTTTATACCTTATTATCGGCTCTTTTTAACTGTAATATTTTTTCTTTCTTTTCTTTTTCTTCTACGTTTTCCAACATGTACAACCTATACATCATCCTTTGAGTTAACCGATGTTCCATTTTTTCAAAACTAGTCTTCCCGTCGATGCATAACGTTTCGATGACAATTTTCGATGATTGCATAATGAAGCATAACCAGCGAAGTTCAGTAAATCGGCGCCAAATGTAGTCATGAAATTTCTATTAACCTTTTTAGGACTTGTAAACTTTTTAGAGGGATAGGTGTAGGACGAGCGTTTTATTTATATGCCGATTAAAGTATCAATTTAGTAAACAGAATAGCGTAGATAGGTTTCATATTTCGTATTTAACATCATTATAAAATTATGTAATAATTATCGTATGTATTAAAGCTGAAGGCGATGATGAAAATAAATGACTGTATCCATGGCTGGTTACTTCACTGCGATGTATTCAAATTTGTTCATGATTTCATGATTAGCAGACCTATCTATACATACTGCATAACTGCATTGCTGCATCTTTGAATTATAATGCATTTATAATAAATTTGCTGTTTCACCCATTTCCTTTTTATGTGCATCCCACTTTTCAAGTCTAATCCCAGATGAAGTGTTAAGGGTATAATATAATTTTATTTTTTATTTTATTATAAATAATGCTTCATATAATTCGCAATGATTATCTTATTTTATTATGAACCAATCAAAGTGAGAAAAAAGAAGAACTAATACTCAGCAATAGTAAACCTAAAATGCCATTATTCTTCATCACAATGGACTCGATACATGTTTTATAACAATTAATTATTCACTGTTAATTTCCTCTCACATAACCCATACTTTTGTTCATTTCCCATACCTAATTTTACTATTAAAGTTGTCGCAACGAAGGGCCCCGTGTTCGTCCTCAGCTTCTGCTCAGATATTTCCTCGTTTTTTTAATAGTATTTTCTCTAGTAGATTCTCCAGTCACGCTCCCTTTGTTTCGTATACATAAAAGGCGTAATCGCTATTCCAAGTATAACAAAAATAGAATATAAATTAAAATGCAATGGAAAGATAAAGACGTTATTAACGCTATATTTACATATACATATACCTGCTATATAGTTTCGTTAACGTTTCGCAGTCGAAAGGGATCATTCTTACTACAGTAACGAAATATATTGAGTATTGCGTGGTGAGAGGGGGAGCGATTACTGTGATACCGATTGGGAATTGGTGAAGATAACAATATACCGACTGTCGGTACCTTAAGTGAATATTACAGGGGCATTTAAACCCCAGGAACGGGAGAAGAAATAGATACATGCGCTCAAGTTCGGTAAAGATAATTCATCCATTCATTTTGATTTACGATTTTCATAATTGTAAATTCAAAACGGCTGCCTGCACTCTCCAGTGACTTTAATAAATATAAATTTCATTTTATGGAGCCCAGTCTTTATGAATCTAAGAGACTCACGAATGGTGAAATGAGATTAGGAAGAGACGTAATTCTGTGGATCTTTTTCGTACGCGCTCCAGTCTCCGTCCCTTGGCTTGGGCTATTGAATTAACACGTGATAGCAATATTGAAATGTATAATTTTTATTTAGTCTAATCACTCGCTCACACACAGTCTCTCTCTCACTCACACTCACAATTACTTACAGTTCGTACTAGTTCGTAGTGTATGGATATCTGACTTTCCTAACGCTATTTGTTTAATGTTATAGCTGTCCTGAATTGTCTCTACACTGTTCCATGAAGGGAGACCTACGAGCGTCGTAATTTGCTCGCGGGGCACGTGAGATTCGGTATAGGGTCCCGAATCCCCGGTTTCACTTCGCGAGTCTGACGGGCTACTCGGGCTACGTACCACGACAGGGTTTCGCTAACCTGCTGCGTTTGAATCCAACAACAAGAATGATGCAGCCCCTGCAACGGCCGGGCAGCCAGGCGCTCCACCCGGGCCCGCCCGGACGCTGCGAGGAGAATTTAAGATACTGATTTGACGTTTCGCGAAATGTCTCCGCAGTCGAAGTCCAGCACGCCTCCGGATATTGGATGATCTGTGCGCGTGAGAGAATTCGCCTACGAAGCGCGTCGCTGGTAATTCTTCGGCAAGGGAGAAGCAGAGCTCGGGTAGGATAGTCCGACGGCGAGGGCCAAGAGACTCGAGCCTTGCGACCGGGACGTTATACCCCTCCCCCCTTCCGAGAAGGTCGTGGATCCCGACGACACCCACGACGCGACGACGGTCCCAACGGAGCTCCTTGACCATCAGCACTGCGCAAATCTGAGCACCCCCTGCCTGCTCACCACCGCACGTTACTGTATCAACGGGTGTCGCCACTCGCGCACGCACTTTGACTTTCTCAGTGGCCGTCCTTTTCCTCCCGGGTGCCCTGGATCGTCAGGGCAGCACCAGGGGACCTTTGGGATGAGGGTCCTAGAGTAAAAGGTACGCAGACCTCTGCCGTATCGTGACGCTGCTCCCTCGGCGGGCGTTGCGGTTCTCTGAGCGGCTCCGTCGACCGTGGTAGCTAACGACGACCCTCATGCCTGCAGTTTCTTGACGTCGCTGCTAGCGTAGAAAGTTGCGGACCGCGGGCCTCCCCAGGCACCAAGGAGATCGAAGATTCCGAGTCTCTCCAATGTGAGCTGGATCGGTCTCTATAGAAGGTGAAGCAATCCCACCTGCTTGAGGGAGAGGCTACCGTCGGATGTTAGAAAATCCTTCACCCCCAAGTCGACGAGGGGCGCTTGTCTCTGCCAGATTCACTGGATAAAGAGTGTTTTGAATCCTTCCTTCTTGGTGTGTTGGCGTCAACACCTTGAATTTTTGAGCGCGCACGATTTGATTCTTGATGTGGATGAGCCGTAGTAATTCTGCAAGAGCTTAGCACGTCTGGTAATGTAGTCCGTCCTTTGGGAAGTCATCAATGAATTTTTGCATCTCTATGAAAACGATGATTTTTCAACCAGCGTGTTGGAGGCGGAAGGTGGACACATTTTCGAAGTATACTCCGGAAAATTCGCGCACGGTTATCACTTGGTACGAATTGCCGTTATCGACCTCGTCCAAGGCCAACCCGAAGGTCACTAGGACTCCCCACCAACGGAAGATCTTCATCGTGGCCCCGCGTCGCATAAACAATCCAGGCGTTCGGCAGTGGAGCAATTTAATCTACAGACGAATATAAAATTACATTCATTCACTCACATCCTCTCTTTACGTCCAGGGATATATGAACCTGCGTGGGTATGGGAATTTTTCCGTTATTTCCAGACAGAGTTAATTCACCACCGAACATAATCAATAATCATAATTCCGCACTAGATATACGCCATTTTTATCTTACCTACGTGTCAACGGAAACGCTTCCCATTCTCCGCTTGCAAGATAACATTACTGAATTGATGAGTTGGACAATAGTGAACGGCCCTATGTAGTTCACGTCAAATTTGCCTCGCTTAAGCTCTTTAAGGATGTAAACCTAATCCCCTACTCTGCTCGGTAATGGACATACGGTTTCATCGTATTGACTCTTGGATCGTACCCTTGCTTTATTCAAGTTGTCGCAGGCAAGTTCTCGAATTTCAGATAGGCTCTTGATCAGCTCGGAGGGTACTGAGCCGAAGCAATCTACCATCAACGACTTCGTACGGGGTAAAGTTTGTTGCCTCGTGAACGCACGTACTATATGCTAGTTCTGCGAAGAGTAATAGTCGATCTCAGTCACCGTAGACAGAGGCATAATGTTTAACATACTCCGTTAATACTATGTGGCTACGTTTCAAGGCCCCATTCGTCTAAGGCCAGTACCTGGATGTAGTGAGTTGTTTTATTATGAAAATTTTCGATATCTCGGCTGACAGTTTACTAGTGAATGCGGTCCCGCGGTCGATAATTTGCTTGCGAGGGTCGCCGAATTGGCTTATCACCCGGCGCGCAAGGGCTTCGGCGATTGGTGTAGCTTTCAAGTCGGGTATGGGTTCGGCCAAGCAATATTTCGATACATTGTCCTGCATCATTAATATGTCATTATTCTTATGCGGAGTGGTGGGTAGGGGTCCAACCATATTCAGAGATACTTTATCGAAGACGTCGGCAGGTGTGACTGTAATCAGTGTAGGCTCGCGGGCCTTAGCGCGGAGAACTTTCTTTTCCCATCAGCCTTTGCAACGTCGAATTAAATTTTAGACATCTTTACGTAGGTAGGGCCAATAAAATCAATCGCGTATTTTTCAGTACGTTTTTGTGGCGCTCTTGTGGCCTCCCACTAGGCTCTCGTGATATTCCAGGACTATTCCCGATCCCTGCTCTGGGGGCGGCACAATCGTCCTTCCGTAATAGAGAGTCACGGAGATGTCGGAGTTTCCGAGTACCTCGTGAATCGCCGATGCGAATCACTCTTTAGGAAGGACGTCGGCTAGATCACCGACTCACGAAATACGTCTTATCGGAGAGTGGGCCATAAAGAGTAGTGCTTTCAGGTTTTCCAGTTATTCTCGGACGGCTTCCGCTCGTGTTTTTTCATAGTATTTCTGCTTTACTATTGTACTAGTTTATAAGTTAAGAACTCACGCGTGCCTATAATCGTGGAGTTACTTGAGTCTTGGGGTCTCAACGATAGAGCATCGTTTTTACTCAGAGTTGTGCCAGGCACCGACCCGTCGGACGACGCAGGTGAGTCGAGGTCACCGATGTCCGACTGGAGTTTTAATCATGACCAGGTTTGCTCCACCACGGGTGGGGCCCGAGTCATCATAGCAGGTTTGGCGATATCGCGTGACGTAATATGCTCCGCTATCCGCTGTTGTAGTGACGGATTAGCTAATCCTACCTCGGGTATCTGCGTTAGCGTCTGTGTTAAGGGCAAGGGGGTAGAGCCTGCTGACGGCCGTAGCCCAGGCCTAGAGAACTGCGAAAAGCGGGACTCATTTTCTTTTGTGCTCCGAGGCTGAGGGAGCTCGACTGTAATGGAATTTTCCTTGTCAGCCCGTTGCCTTTGAATTTTGTTCGGTGGGCTCGGTTTCTTTGTTTCATTCGCTTCGTTCATCCGGGTGGGCGCGACACTCCCCCCATCAAGACTCAATCTATGAAGCACTTCGCTCTCGGTGATTTTCCCAACTTTTTCTCCCAAAGGACTGATGCGGCGTAAGAGTTCTTCGTCCCCTTTATCATCATCGTAAGAGTCCATGTCTTGGAGGATTTCTTGAGTCCCTGAGCCGAGCGAATCCCTTTCAGACAGGACTGTAGGGAGCTCTAGTTCATCTATTTCATCCGGGGAAGTTGTCCCCGAGATTCCCTGATATCGGTCTTCTAGTAGTCGCATGGACTCGTCGAATTTCTCAAATGAAGTGCGTAAGGGGTTGAGACGAGCTTCTACCTAGTCTCCTGTAGTGTAGAAATTAAACGAGTCTTCATCTGATTCCTCCGTAGCTGGTCTCATTGCCACAGCCACGTCCTCGGTTTCTCCTGCAGTTGGGCTGCACGGGGCGTGTGGTATGCAGGGGCTAGCAGACCCCTGATTCACAGAGTCCGTCGACTGAACCATCGGAATCTCTGGTTCTTTCGTGTTAGATCAAACAGGGACTCAGGTATTTTGGAGAAGTCATGAGCCTGCGTACCTTTAGTTCGTTTTCTTTCAAAGATCAGGCTAAAACCACAATATCGTCTAAATACACGAATAGTTCAGTCCCCTGGAGACCTCGCAGTACATTATCCATTAATCGTTGGAATTTCACGGCAGCATTTTTCAGGCCTTCCGGCATTCGCACGTATTCGTAATGGCCGTTTGGTATAGGTAAAGCGGTTTTGGCGCGATTCCTTCAGTCCATCGGGATCTGCTGAAAATCACTCGCAAGATTAAAAGTGGAAAACTACTGAGCCTCGCCTAGCTGGTTAAGTTTACGAAAGTCAATTACTATGCGCATCTGTGATCGACTCTGAGAGAGTTCGGCTTTTTCGACACTATCCATACCGGTGAGTTTTAAGATGACTGAGACGTTAAGATGACGTCATCATAGAGTTTCTTTTGAACTTGAGTCTCGACATCGTCGCGATGGCCCATGGAGAATCTATATTGTCGTGTGTTAATCGGAAGTTCATCCGTCGTGGGTATGCAGTGCACCATCCTGTCGATACAGGGTAATTTGTCCCCTGAAAGGTGAAATCGTTCCAGAAATTCCTCAACGGGGCGTTGAATGTGTCTTTGCATTATTTCATTATGATTGTTCAATAGATGAGCACTCATGATGTCGCCGACTTGATCTGACGAGCGCAACGCCTCTTCATTCGGAGATAAGCCGTCATCCGACGGGAAGTCTGTGTTTTCCGAGTAACGCTTGAATTCTTCGAGTTCTACTGGCGGGATCGTAACCTCTATATCCTGTTCCCGGATGCTTACGACTAGCGTGTGGCAGACGCCATCCCGTTGAGTGACGAACCTATTTCGCATGTACAGTCAGGGGTGATTTCAGAACATGGCAAGAAGCCTTCCGTCAGTTCGTTGTTTTTGATAGGGACAGGCAGTTGGGACCTAGGTGCCTTCAGTAGAAAGTTCTTACTCTCTGCTCTTTTCCCGGGAGGAAGAGAGGCCTATTGAACATAACCGGCATGGATTTCGAAAGCGCCTTTTGTTTAGGGGGAAGACTTGAGATGTACGAGGTCGGACGCAGTCAGCAAGGTGTTATGGTGAAATGACACCACGGCTCTTCCCTGTCTCAAATACCGTTTCCTCGGGATGCCGTTATTTCTAGTGGAGAAGTCGCGTACAATGTGAAATAACGATGAGACTCCGTCCAGGTAAATGACCACCCTGCCTACCGGGGCAGTCTTAGTGTGGGTGGAACCTATGAATTCCGTGTGATTTTCCGCGTTTAATAAGAGGTTTTCGCGAAAGGCCTTTAGTCTGATGAGATTTAGGTCGGAGCCAGTGTTGCAGAAGAAGTTATCCATGCCGTTGACAAGCTCGAGGCCTGACAACTTTATTGCCGGTAATTCGACTTCTTCCTCCTCCACATGCCGCAATAGGGCTACTCGGTAGTCGCCAGGAATTTTACGGAATTCTTCGCGAGCTGCTTCGAACTGGACGATGGCCTCGCCCGAACCTGGGCCCAACGAATCTCTTCTGAGTTTAAATCATCGACCGGGTTCGTCAGCGGGAGGTTGGATGGGTAGCTTGGACATATTCCGCGGGGAACCTGAATCGGCGTAGTCGCCCACCGGTTCAAGGGGCAACAACAGCATCCGACGTCGAAGGTGCAACAGTAATGATTAGCGGATCCGCCGACGTCGCGTCGCTCATGTCGCGGTCCTTGATACTACGGACAAGATTGACAGCCCATGGTTCGCACACAACAATAACGCTGGCTGCATCCTTGGCTTTTGATTTTGCCGCGCGAGGCAGTGGGCCTCAAGACGCGCGTGCCCAGAGGCTTCAAGATACCAGGAGTCTTGGCCTTTTCCGACCTAACGGTGTCTGAGAAATTCTCCTTAGTCAGAGAAACCGTCGTATACAAGGGGGATAGCGAGCGGGTTCTGAAGTTTCGGCTATTCTTTTGGGACATCAAGACAGACGGATCACAGGACTTTACTCGCGAGTGCCCACTTCGAAGGGCGAACTTGTTAAAAAACAGGAAGGCTTCGTCTAACGTCGCCGATTCGCGTGCCTCGACCATGTCGCCGAGATGCATCGGCAGGCCTTCGAGGAAAGCCTAGAGCCCGAGGGCAGGCAATGTATCGTATACCACTGGGGCAGGAATATCCTCATGTTCTTCTTTCTAAACGTTTCGACCGTCGAAAGCTAGAATCCGAATACGGTCGTAAAATTGTATTACCTTCTCTCCCTGCTTCATTTGCGCGCGCGAGAGTTCCAACACATAATAGTTAAACGACTTTCCCTGGCCCAGGCGGTGTTTCAAAATGTAAATCGACTCCTTTACAGTATTGATCTTTCGGCCGTAGACACAATTTCTAGCGTCCCCTCGCAGCCGAATTATCGCGGCACTAGATAACGTATTGTTGTTCCGCGATCGGGCTCACGAACGATCTCCAATTCCTTACGATGTGAAGGAAGTCCTCAAGTGGCATATTGTTGACGTCGAACACCGGGAGATTCACTATACGATTTTGGATAGACAAGCTCTCCATCACCGTCGGCATGTTTCATATAAGGGTCATAACAGCGTCCATTGTGATATTCAACGACCTCGAGGTGCCGGCATGAGGGCTCAAACCTCCGCTCCCGGCCGTCATATCTCTCTGCATAGTTAGGCTAGCAGATCCAGCTAGAGGTTTGAAAACCTTTACGATTCCAACCGTTTGCAAGAGAATGGGAAACGTTTATGCTTATTGTATGGTTACTATGAGTCGCTCCTATAATTAGCATTCAAAGCGTTAGTGTATTCTACTGCAACTGGACGTTCCGTCCACTGTCCAGTGTTTTAACCCAAGTCCAATGGAAGTAAAGCGAGGGGGGGGGGGCTAAATCCCAGCGCTGCCAAAACTTATTGTTACGTACTGGTCGCGCGTTAGGAAACGTAACTCTGTGGATCTTTCTCGTAGGCGCTTCCGTCTCCGTCGCCTACGGGCTCGATATCTCGATTGGGCTGGGGGCTATTGAATAAACCCGTGATAGCAATTTTAAAATGGATACGTCTTGTGTAGTCTAATCTCTCTCTGTCTCTCTCTCTCTCTCTCTCTCTCTCTCTCTCTCTCTCTCTCTCTCTGTCTCTCTCTCTCTCTCTGTCTCTCTCTCTCTCTCTCTCTCTCTCTCTCTCTCTCTCTCTCTCTCTCTCTCTCTCTCT